>LR999964.1:61577642-61840142 GCA_905220375.1 Tachina fera | reverse complement strand
ACTTCCTAACCTCAAATATAATAAAGAGTGGGCCTTTATTAACCCTGCTGTTAGGTTATGAAAAACTTACGAATCTTAGGTATGGGACCATTTTGGTCCACATTGGTTTTTTTGATAAGTGCACAATTTAATTATTTTTTTTTTAATTTTTTTAATAGTCTGCATACAAATAAAGCTAATTTTCGTATCTTTTTCTAATCAGTTTTCAATTTTGTTTACCGACATAAGATCATCATTTTCTTATTGTAAGGCATCAACGAGCACTTTACCAAATATAACAGCTGCTGGAAATGAGCAAACTGCAGCTGCTGCGAATCTAAGTGATATAGCAAATGCATCATATGCAACAAATTTATATGCAAGTTGAAACGTAATATAATTTTTCAACATGTACTGAGAGAATTTCCACTTATTCTGTAAATTTTTTTCATATCCATGAATCAATAAACAATAACGGACCAAAGTGGTCCTAAACCTAAAATTTGTAATGTTTTAATTTTCTAACTTACTTTACATCTTTCATTTTTAAAAATTTTGCGGAAGTAATAATATGTAAAAACCCTACATTAGCTAACGTTTTAAGTTTACATAATGAACCATTCCGTTCAAAATGTCCAAACCTAACAGCAGGGTTAAATATTTTTTTATTAAATATTATTTCATGTAGGTATTTAATAAATATTAAATAAATTTTTATTAAATTAATTATATCAAATTAAATAAGTTACTTTTTTTAAATTTATTCAACTGGCAGGCCAATTTGACTTTAATAACTGTGGACAGATACATACATATCTGTGGCAATATGGAATAATAGCTTAAGTCGACTTAAGCAAAGCAGTGGATTTGGGAAGTTTTTACGCATTCACTAAGAGATTAGAAGGCTCTAATGCATGATTCAACTTTCTTGTGATTCTTTCTTTCCACATGTAGCATTTTAACCCATGCAAGTCCCAACTGGAATATAATACAGCTCAAATAATATTAACTTTCTTAAGTCTACTTAAGCTACTATTCCATATTGCCACAGATATGTACATATGCACATATGCACATCCATATGTACATACAAGGATTTAATAAAAATAAAACTACAAGAAATTTGTTTTGTAGAGCTTTACAAATAGTTTTTGAATACTACACTTATGTATATTCTCAGTTTTTTAAATAAAACTTTTACACCCGCTAACAAAACTCAGAGCTGTCAATCAGACTCAGTGTAAAAAGCTAAATAAAATAAAATTTACAAAAATATAGAAAGAGTCCATAAAGTAAAGTAAGTAAAAAAATACAATTGAGCGACTCTTAAGTTTCACTCAAATAAGAAGAAAGAAAATAAGTAAAAATTAAAAAAAATGATGAGGGGAAATTGCGCACGCACACTGTAACAATCAGATAA
The DNA here is from genome assembly GCA_905220375.1 of Tachina fera. Lineage (NCBI taxonomy): Eukaryota > Metazoa > Arthropoda > Insecta > Diptera > Tachinidae > Tachina > Tachina fera. Next base: position 61,838,743 of record LR999964.1, on the reverse strand, counting down.
AGATAAAAAAGAAGTTTTGAAATTTTGCCCCATAACAAAAAAAAAAATGCAGTTGAACTCCTTCAACACACAGTGCCATCCAAAGAAGATCATTTTAATTTCAGGGAAAAAACACAGCAGCCATTTTTGGGGATTGGCAGTTTTCTGCCTTGTTTTCACAAGTCTCTAGAAATACTCTTTTCTGACGTGTAGATAGGTAGTAGGTAGACAGACATCCATACATACATATGAATATGAAAAACAAACACAGGTATTATTTTAACCAAGAAAATAATGGGAAATTTTACTATCAACGAGTAAAAAATAAGTCTCACAAATAGATATGTATAATATCGTTTTTTGCTGTTTCCTTTTGTTGTTTGAAAGCTTAATGAAAAGCCTCCTATTCTGCAAAAATGTACATATAAAAGTGTGTGTGTGTGTTTACGTGTTTATTCATTACATACCCAGCTAGCATTTTTTATCATAATCAAATCCGAATCAGCTTGACGGGAAAAATAACCGCATATGAGCTCATTTTTCGATCATAAATGATACTCCTTTTGTGAAAAAATGGTACCCTATTGCTGATTTATTGTTGAGCAATTTTCTGGTAGTATTTAAATCATTGGGCTTATTTTTGCGGCTTCTCTCCTCTATTTTCAAGAAATCATTATTTTATCATACAGATGAATCATAATTGAATCTTATTTCAATCAGCAAGTGATAAATCAGTTGTTAATTACCAAAAGTGATCTGAGGAGAATCATATAAGAGATTTTTCCAAAAATTATGACCCAAATGCTAGCTGGGTATCCATTAGATGTTGTTGAGCTTTTAGCTCTTACATTGCATTCGAATGTTTGTAATTTCGTTTCTTTTCAAGTTGTCGAAAGTTTATTTAAAAGTAACAAATGTTTACTGGAAAAAAGCTTTTTCTTCTATGTATGTACATTTGAAATTCGCCTTAAAATTGTAAGGTTTTAAATAGGGTTGCCAAAAGCTGCGATTGTTCTGGGATTGTTTCACCTTTGAACAGTGCCTATATTTTTAGTTCTATGTTTACATATTTACATATTTATTAGCGATTTAGTCAATGGATATAATCCTTACAAAACAGGGACCGAAAACAACTGTTATTCTTGAATTTTTAAAGAAAAAAATCAAGTACAAGGAAATGTCGTAGAGCCTAGGCAAACATACCATTTTGATAGTTTTCAAAGAGATTTTTCAAAACTCAAATTATTTAAAAATTTTTGATTTTTATTTTTTGGGCAGAAATAATTGTTATTTTCTGATTTTTATTTTTTTTTTGAGCTTATTTCTGCTTTTCTGCAGATTTTTATTTCTGCTCAAAAAAATAAAAATCAGAAAATAACTAATATATTCTGATTTTTATTATAAAATGTATAACAGTTACGGTCCCTGTTACAAAATAAATAAAATTAAATTTTATAACATGAGTTTTATAATGAAAGTTATACTACACCCAGAGAAAAACAGCTTAAAATTAATAAAAGCCATATTAATAATTAAGAAGAATCATTAACGAAAATGTAGTCATGTTGCAATTTATTATTTCAATATGGAAAAATATTAATTTACAGTAGTAATTTATTAATTAAGATCACGCGTTCTTATTTTTAAGTTGCAGTTTTTCCCTGAGTGTATAATGCGTCCATAAATTTTTTTCATGGTGTTATTGAAACACAATTCTCAATGGGGGGCTTCGCAATTATGATAAAATAATTACAACACGGCATTAGACGTCTAAGCGTTTTAGATTCTGTAGAACTTTTTAATACCCATATTTGCTTTCCAATTCTCATATTTACTTACAAGCATCCTTCATGATGCCAAAACAAAATTAAAGTTGAAGAAATTGAGTCACTCGAAATTAATTAAATTTTGTGAGTTCCAATTAACTAATTTCGCAACTTGGTATCTCTATCTGTATTACGAAATCTTCGAAAGAAACAAGTTATATTTCATTATATTTATGCACACTGTCTTGAAATCGGGTACGTTAGGTTAAGCTATGTTAGGTTAGGTTAGGTTAGGTTGGAAAGACGAGTCATTATGCTTATGTGCGCGAACAAACACAAAAGCCAGTCCAGGCCTGTTGTGCGCTCTAATCTAAATTAACAAACTTAACACACCTTTATAGGAACTCAGTATCGTTCACGTAGTCCCTCAAGCCTTTCCAGTCAATACCTCTAAGATGGGTAATTCCCTCTAATGTGTCACTCCCAAAAGTAACATAGTCTCGCTTGGGCAAAAGCTGTATAATCGCAAAGGAAATACTCTATTGTATCCATGCATGCCCTGCATTCACTGTCACTCGTGGCTTCGCTGAGTTACTGAAATCGGATAAATATTTTACATACATATATAAACATTTTTCTTGCCATTATGGTTTTTACTATGCTTCACATATAGAAGCAAATCAAAAATTCATTAAGGTACAGTCACTTAATTTTATATCATACTAAAAACTATCCCTGAATTTTCATAAAATGTGATATATTTTATATATATATGTGTAAAGGAAAACAAATTAAAAATGATTTTAACAACCATAATCTCGAATCAATCAGAAAATTTTAATGCTATAAGCATTGCAAAACAAAAAAAAAGAACATTTTTCTTTCGAGTTACTGACGCCTTTTCTTTTGACTTAATATATAAATTTAAATTGAGGAAGTAAATTGGCTTAAAACGAACTTTTTTTGAAAAATTCAGCTTACCAATGTAAAGTAGCAATATGAGAATTAATAATGGAATATGAGGTTAAGCAAATGTACACCTCCAGCCCGCCGGCAGACGACCGCTCGTTTCACAAAATTTCTAACCAAATTTTGCAACAAAGCTTCGCTTATCTCGTCAATGCAGCGCCAAATTCAATTTTCAGACCGTTAGTTTGTTTGTGTTTTATTCATGTAAGCCCCATCTTTCAAATTAAAATTCACAAATTTCACAATTAAAATTCTTTTTTCAAGAATATAGTGTTCCATAGTTAAAATTTACCAACTTTTTGCTAACTAAATGTCAGAGGATGACATCACAGCTCTGGACATTTCATCATTTAATTGCCAATTTTTATAATAGTATTAATAAACAAATATGTAGCTACGTATTTATAGGAATAATCAAAGCTTTTATTTTGAATAAATCAAGAAAATTATTGCAAACAAAAATTATTATGGAATTATTTTAATTAACTTACTTAATGGAAAATAGAAGGAAAGAAAACTAATCAATGTTAAAGTTGAATTTAAAAACTCAACTATAAAAATACTGATAGGAATTAATTGTAGTAGTAATAAAATAATCTAGAGTAATTTTTTGCTTAATTAAAAAACGAATATTATATAGTTTTTCCCATAAACATTACAATTTATTTTTTTACTAAGCGCTTTCTATCTTTAAATTAATTTAAATAAAACCAGTGTTGCCAAAATGTTGTAGACATTTCCCACCATATAGCCCCTGAAAACCCGCTAAAAACCGCTAGCTCAATAAAAATAAACGCTAATATAACCGCTGAATTTTCTATAACCAACATGTGTCTTTTTTATGGTTTATTGGCAAAAAAAAGAGTAAGATAAATTTTATAAAATATGTGTACATATGCATAGACATATGTTTGTGGGAATCTCATATTTCCCCAATATTTGTAAGCAAAACTAAGCCTACTCTTTAAGTAGGTATTTTATTTCCTGCAGAGTTTCCATACACGAACATCGAACCAGGAAAAATTTTAATCCAAAGGACTATTCCATCTGTTAATATTAATGTTTAATCTGATTCAGTATCTTTTCAACATTTTCTGCGATAGACCCTAATTATTCTACACGTGTGGAATAATATCTTGCCGTTTTGTTTGAAGTATTTGTAAAATATTGTTCAAATTTCCTGGTTTTCTGACTATCTGAAATAAAAGAATAGTGTTGATAAAATAAACTCTGTGGGTCACTTCACATTCTTGAAGTTTAATTTCGAAATAAAATTTGAATAAAAAAGTCTCTAATCAAAAACAAATTATTCAGAAAAAGTTGTTGTTTTGAGAGATGTTGGTTGATATTATGTTTTCCTCATACTCACTGGTCCAATCACCCAGTTTTCGGTTTGTTTTCCAATACTACACGAACACACTGACTATTTTTTAATTGCAAAAAATGTGACGTTAGTTTCTTTTCGCTGTACGTGTTAATATGGAATAAAACTCAACATAAATACCAGGATACGTGTCGCATTTAATATCTTTCTTTATAAGTTTCAGAAAAACGCTGAAAATCAGTCAAATAAGAAATTTTTCCGCTAAAATTCCCGCTGGTGGTTTTTTAAATAGACTTGCCGCTAATGACAACAAAATATAGTCATATACAGCGGGAAAACCACCGTTTTGGCAACACTGAATAAAACAAAGTTTGTGTGAGATATCTTCGATTTACTTTTATTATTTTTATAGCTATGCCAATCAGTTTGCACCGGCACCACCGATATCGGTCAATTCACATAATCTCCACGTGGGATAACCAGGCCTCACGCCGAATGTCCAATATGGCATGAGCTGAGTGGCACGTAGCATTGTTATATTGAAAGCGTACATCATTGATATCTATTTCATTCAATTCTGGCAAAAAAAAAACTTGCTTTTTGTCTACCTCTAGCAATCGCCTTTAGGTGCGGTGACGAGCTAGGATCGTAACAAATTAATTAATTTTGCCTGTTGATGTAGCCCTTCAACGAGGAATGAGAATCATTGCTGAAGATGACTGTGCGCTGAATATTTGGATACATTTTCAACTGCAAACTGCGTTACATGCGGCAGTTGAATTTTGTACACACTAACACATACCTTGTGGTAGATTGTTTACTGAACCAAAGGAATCAAATTTATATACCACATGGCGTATATTCGCTTTGATAGGATGATTAGGGTGACCGTAAAATTGGTGAAGATCCTGGAACCTTATCCGATTAGAACAACCACTTTGATAATGTTATTTTGTCATTTTTATGTGGAACGCTAGGCCTTTCCGTGGAATACTGAATACACGACAGCCTATTTAATAGATGTAACTTCAGCCATAATACTGCTATCAAGTGAAAAATTTCAGAACTACCTCTTGGAAGATCTTCTTTGGCAAATTTACTGCCGATATACTTTTCCACCAAGTTTTGAAAAGCTTAGAACGCTAATTGATTATTTATCATTATAAATAAGAAGTATAGTTGAGTTCGATTGAATATTGCTTTAAAATTGTGCAAATTGTACAAGTTTTATCGTAATATTCCGTTCAGTGTTGTGGTCTAATTTGTGACTAAATAGGCATGTAAGTGAAGTGAATCTCAGGTAATCGAAGTGATGGAAATCCGTCACTCTTATGGACAGGAGAACAGTCACTTTTACATTGTAATGGATTTGTTTGTCCAGTGACATGTTGCTATTAAATCAGTATTTAATATTCTCAAAAGTCGTACGATTATATACACACTAGTTAACACAATCCTTAAGCATTAATTAAATGCTAGAAAGCTGGTTGGCGTGTTGCTCGGTTTCCGTTCCTTCATACATGGAAACAAGCAAGTAGAATCCGTAAATTCAATTTTGGTAGAGGCAGCTCAAGAGATCATCTATACCTATAAGTAATATGTACCTCTGAAATGTTATGCGGTACACAGAACTAGAAGGTACTATTGATTACGTTTAACAAATTTCATATAACAGTGATAATCCCAAAAAAAAAATTATAAATGTTGCTGAAATACTCGTCTGCTAATTAAAAGATTGTAAATGTTAGAAATATATTTCTCTATATAAATGGTGTTTGCCCTAATAAAGCTATTACATTCTGTTATCTTAAAAGCTTTTAGTGTATTGTGATAAACTATTGAATGCAGTTGCATTATTAATGCATACATACAAAACTATATAAAGCTACTGATGGTAGGTGACAGTTAAGTAAACTATAGAACCTAAAGAGCTTTCTTTTACAAAAATATTTAAATAGATACAAAAGCTCTAGGGAAGTTTATATATTCCACTTACACATTTCACAACCAGAGAACGCTTTCTCAAAAAAAATTATAATAAAATAACACTTCACACTGCATGACAGGAAACTTTAAATTTTATACTACTAATTGTTAACAAGAAATCCGAATCAGACTACAAACAATTGTATGTATGTATGCCATTTATATTTCGCGCAACGGCGCATGCGTTATCTTGGATCAATGTGGGCACTTGTAAGCAAATGTTGATGCTACAGTCAAGATGATGTTGATGATGAAAAATTTATGGCTTAAAGGCAATCTTCAATAAGAAAAGACACAAAGCAAGTGAATGAAAAAAAGTTTTCTTACTCTTTAGTTAATCATAGATATGAAATTGTTATATCAACTCAAAGCAAACAAACATAAATTTCTAAGCGCTGACAAAAAATAAACTACAATACAGTATCAATCGCTTTGCGGTATCTTCGGAAACATGAAAAGGATATTTCAAATTGATTTGTTTACTTTAAACGCATACTTTAATATGTCTGTGTATGAAAATATGGAAAATAATTCAAAAATACATAAATGAGTATTTTGCGAAAATTATTTACATAGTTAGTTTTTGTTTTATTTATATTAGCGTCCTGTAAAATACCATTTATAAGACCTTTCAAGACATGAGAGATTTTTCATATGCTTTACTACAGCGAAATATTCCGTAGTTTTCCGGCCATCAAAATTGGCCTTCAAGCCCATTTTCCAATGTGATTTTTGCTTATGACTATCTTTTTAAACAATAATTTTACAAGAATATGACATATGGAAATATTTTAGCTCTTTAAGTCAACAACATTAATCTGACAGAAAGTTTTTTGCTAAAATTAATATTTTAGAAAATAATGAGGAAAATAACCAACAAAATACCACCAATTTTATGTAAAAAATTTTATTTATATGGAAATTTTTTATTTTAAGCATGTACAATAAGAGCTTATATGTATATATTAAATTATTTCATACATATACAGTATATATAGTCAAAATAAATCCAAGAAAACATAAAAAAATAAAAAAAAATACATTGAATATATGGGCTTGAGGGCCAACTTTGAGGGCCGGACGCAACCCCCTAAAACACAACTTATCGTTATGAAGTTTTTTTGTATTATTTTTACATAAAACCGAACCGATTTGGGGGGTGAGAGTAAAAGAAATCAAAAAAAGTGAAATAAAGGCCTCCCTGATATATATATTTAAGTTAAAAACTGTTTTAAATTTAATTATTTTATTTTTATCTAAATAAATAATTTGACATTTCGTTTAAATTTACTTGACTGTTTGTGCAAAAGTTTAAAAGGGCTTCATGAAACAAGTCTCGAATATTTTTCCAATTGTACAAATGGCAATTTTAAGAGTTCTCATGAAAACAATTACTGTAAATTAATATATTTCCATATTGAAATAAAAAATTGCAACATTACTAGACTTTCGTCAATGTTTACTATTATTTTTGTGGTTTATGGTTTTTATTGATTTTAAGCTGTTTTTTCTCTGGGTGTACGACTTTGAGCAACAAAAGAAGACACATCCTTTAATCTAAAGAACAAATGTTATATTAAGGCATCCTTGCTTTTGCAGACAACAATATCAATATTATTATGTTTCTTTTATCATCTATGAAATTGTCAAGTGATACAAAAAAAAACAAAAACATTTCAATTCAAACAACAAACAGACTTGTAGGGTTATTTGCCATCCTGTTTGTAGGGACATAAGTATTTATATCAGTATTTATGCTATGTTTGTCTGTATGTGTACGTTCATATGTAAATGTTGTACTATATTTGTTGTTTTAATGTATACAACGCGTTTCTTTAGCCGCCGCCTTTAATATGCCTTTGATGCCTTTGCGCTGTGTGTTGTCACTGTCATTGACATCGTCATCGCCGTCATCATCTTTAGCGACATCTTTTTCTCTTAATATTTATTTTTTGTTTTTCGCCAAGACCCAACATATTGAGTTTTTTTCCATATACATACATACAAACATATATTTTTTCATCAATTTTCTTTATCTTTTTAAGTCGTTTAAAGTCAATAATAATGAAATGATTTCTTTCCTTCTTTCTATGTATGCATGTATAATTTATTGTGATGCTATTAAAGTCTTTCTTAATGTAGAAGAGTTGTTGTGTTCTTTGATATGTAAAACATATTGCTTTATTTGTTTCTCATGTTCGTATTCCCTCTCAAATGTTGTTGAGTGAGCGAGTCACTTGTTTCACAGAAAAATTACATATGCTCACGTTTGACTCCATATTTGGTATTGAATTTGTGGTCACATTCCCGACGAAAAATCATAGATATGTATAAATTTCTTTACTTGGATTCAGTAACTTTATTTACGATAACCGTATTGCTATAATTAAAATGTATAATGAAAACTTATAGACTTTGGTATCCAGTAACATATTTTTAACGATACCTTTTGATGTCAAGCTCAAATTTATTTAGTTTTTTTGCTTTATTCTTCTTTGTTCTTTTGGTTTATGCCCCTTTTAGATACGAAAAGTTTACTTTTCATAGTCTTAATTCAGCTGGAAGATATGCAGAGAGAGATAGTATACATCCCTTTGTCTTTCACACAGCTGAATTGAAAAATAATTTTGGTGAAAAGTGGCAACCTTATAAAACATCTCTTTTATGTTTCAAGGTGCGATTTTCTAGCACAAATCCTTATGCAGTCACCTGGTTATATAATTCATTCACATGAACATTGGGCAGTTGTTCCCTCGAAATATTTTCTCTTTTCCCCAAATTAAAATCGTGAAAAATTTTTACCGAAAAACGTGTTTTATTTTTTTGATTAACCTTATCACGAATAATATTTTTCAAATGGATTGTTTCATTTTGTCCCTTGGTTCTGTTCACTTTTTTGCAGGTAAATAGATTTAGTACATCGAGTAATTTCAATATTATCATTTCAATTATATATTAAAAGTTATACATAGTAATTTTTGGGGCAAGACCTGTAAATCATGTCCACGATTAATAACAATAATTCTCTGCAAGGCTTTTTTGTATATAGTATGAACATTTTTGGTTCTTATCATGAGACAATTATAATAGGAAATCCCAGCCTGTTAATGTATACAATACGAAGAACTGGAAAATTTTGTTTACAAGCTAAAAAATGTTTATGTATGTGTTGTATATTAAATGATTACACTGTTGCCAATGAAATTACACATGACTGTGTATCCAATTACACATTGAAGAAAATTACACTACCCAGCTAAAATTATTTTTTTATGGTATGGTCCATATATTTTTAATATATGAATGTATATAAATATATATGAATATGTATGAATTCATGTATGGAAATGTATAGGGTTATACATGCGAAAAGTATTATATATGAATTAATATATCGACGAATATATATATAATATATATATAATATGAGCTCATATACATATGTATATATAATTATAAAGCTCTGCATATGTGGGTCAATATATAGAAATAAGATGTATGGAGCCATATAAGTATATCAGAATATGCATACGTTATATCTCACATGAAATCGTTTTGAAATAAAAAAAGCTGGTATTTTATTAACTCTTTTATCACTTTGGAAGTATATTAGAAAATACATACAGACTTGAAAGTTTATATGCATATGTTCGTATAGCCTTAATGTTCAAAAACAAAAACTGGTATTAAAAAAACTATTCTTATTGTATGATTTTATAGACAATGTCCCTGTTTAGTAAATGAAATAATCAAGAGGATGATTCAGTTATTAATTTGATATAAAACAACAGAATCCTCTAGATATTTTTAAGAAACAAAGTTCATATTACTGCAAATAATATTGTATATTGAAAACTAGTGTTAGTATAAAAATGGATTAAATTTTGTTTTCTAATCGCATTAGTTTTTAATCTGATTTCTTAAATTAAATCTTATGTTTTGTTTTCGATTCACCTTGTCTCTTGATGAACAAAATGCTTTCTAGTTCGTTTTCAATTATTTGTGCAAACAAATGTTTCGTTAAATTCAACCTCGGTGTTTCAAACTTAAAAAATTTGTTTTAGTAATTTAATTTATTGCACAGCAGTGCGCTTTTTTCAATAAAGAGAAGTTTGCATACCGTATAGGGAATATTTACACATACATGTATGAAACTGTATGAATATATATTATCATATATGGCCATATACCCTCATTTTTCGGATCTGAACAATGTATGGGATATCATATATGGTCCATGCATATTTTTTTTAGCTGGGTGACTATAATCATGCATGAATGCTGCGTCTGCAGTTGTACTTTAGTTACCCTGTAGTTATTATTTGTTATTTCCTTTGCTTATTTATTGTTTTATTTGTTTTTTTTGGTGTTGTAATTTTGTTGTAGTCGTGAATGTACCTAGTATAATTGTATCATGGTTCTTATCAATATTTTTTATAGCGGTGGTATGCTAAAGAATTTTTTCTACTGCAACTAAAAAAAATTAAAAACGCAGCTTTAGGCTAGTGAACGGCGATTTAAGGGTACCACGCCCGTTAATAGACTCTTCTTTTATTATTTTAGCGTTGCCAGAGGAAAAATATTTGTACCAGGCATAAGCAAATATGTGTGAAGAAAATTTCCAAAATGTTTTATTCTCAGAAAACTTTTTTGGCAAACCAGAATGTTTGTTTTGTCAACGTGCGTTATCATTCATGAAAAAACGTTTGCATGTTACGTTTTTTTTCAAACGTATGTTTAAATTATTTTTTAGAAAATTGTCTACAATTAAGTTTTTTTTTACTTTACATTATATTGACGTAGCAACAACAAAAGATGTCATTTTTTATAAATAAAACTTGAGTGTTTCTTCTGACCATAAAAAAAGTTTGCCTTGTTTGAAATTAGGTACTCGTAAATGAGACGAAATTTCACTGGCAACACTGGTTCGTGGTGAGAGTATAAAGAGGGTGCCAGACACATCAATAGTTAGCTTCAATATATGTGGTTGTGAGTGGTTGTTTAAAAAAATATTCACATCAATAGTATATGTGTAACTATTTTTGGTAAGCAAACGCACACAAGCACATATATTGAAGCCGGATATTGATGTGTATGGCACCCGCTTAACGCACAAAATCATAAAATGTAATGGTATCGGTTGCCGACCACTGATTTACACTTAAACAAATTTCATTTGAACACCAAAATTTGTATATTTTTTATTATTAAACTTAAATTTGTTCGTTTTTTTAGTTGTATTTAAAATTTTACAAATCTTCGTCACGTTTTTTACATTCATTACGCATTGATAGCGGGAAAAAACTTTTCATGCAATTTGTTAAAACAAATCTTCACCATAGGGATGAATACTCTCATTTAAAGGTCTCAATCAAACCAATCTTAAAGTCAAACTAGGTTATACTCTAGGAGAGTGTGCTACTTTGCTTGCGACTTTAATGGCCTGTTTTACAATAACAATACGAAACTTTCGACTTACAATTTATATTGAAAACAAAAACAAATTTTCATACTTTATTGTTGTTTGCAATATAAATTTTCAGTCGAAAGTTTCGTGCCAGTTTTCTTTCGTTATTGCAAAACAGGCCATAAAATATTGAGTTAATAAGGGAAATGACGCAGTGGGCAACCTACTGAAGTGTCCATGCCAGAAACGGTTAATAAATTCCACCAAATGATACTGGAAGGTGATTGGCTGAAGTGGTTTATTGACCAAACATTTTAATGGATAAATTGTGTACAAAGAAGTCGAGACCATAGAGTTTGCTTCCTTGGAATGAGCGTGGGATAATTTTTATTAATTATTTTCGAAAAGGAAACAACCAAGCGCGAGTATTATGCGGCAATACGTTACCGCTTTTAAGTGATACAATTAGGGAATAAGCCCCAGTTGAAGAAAAAAGCGTTATTTCAGACTTAGCTCAATCGGACTATTTTGTATTTCCAAACATGAAAAAATGGATATTGGGGTAAACACTCCAGCAATGAGGAGGTGTAGTCAGTGGTCGATAGCTTTTTTTAGTACCTAAACAGTTGTTATTTCCCCGGTCCAGACTTGCAAATTTTTTATTTCTTAGTTCAAAAAGCGAGAGAGAAATTCAAAGTGCATATATTTCTATTTCAACACTCTGCTGCATATTCAAGAATTGCTGCAACAAAAATTGCAAGCCTATACCGAGACTTACTATAAATATGCAATAGAAACTATTGAACAATGCTGCAAAAAGTGTATTTCGCTAAAATATGACTTTATTATGCATTTCTTTGTTCGGTTTGCCCTTGTCCCTCGCTATATAATTAAATCTAAGTATTGGAAATCACTAAGATAACATTCTACCGAGAAGATTTTTTGCCAACATGGCAGAAGTTTCTTTTTAAAAATTATTGTAGTAAATTATTATAGTAAAGTCTTACAGCCTTGGACATATATAAGAAAAAACTGGCAAGAAGTTGGCATAAGTGGAAAAAATTAATATGATCTTAACGGGTTTTGTCATAAAATTTTACATTAAAAATCAAGCTAGGATGTAAGAGTGGGTTAAAACTAGATTATGCGCCAAATTTTAGTGTCCAATTGTATGGAGGAAGTCGCTGGCACCTAGTTTAATGTAGTCGCTTATGCTAACTTTATGTCAGTTTTTTCTTATAGATAAGGCTGTGTTCACGTTTGTATAATAAGTTGTGATTGAAAGAAAAATCTTTGCGATCACTTGCAATCACCTGTAAAAGTCTTACCATATCTAGACTATAATGATATTTAAGAGTGTAGCTGTGTTATTGTGTGCGCTCGCTCGATAGTGTGTGTTTTAAAATGTTGTCAACATTGTTTCTGTATTTGTTTTTATGTAAAATTTTTAGTTGTCATTTGTTGTTTTAAAGTGATTAATTAATTTCAATAACATTTTGCACATCATTGCTACAATTTTGATCAGATTTCGAGATTCGAACGAAAGACAAACTAAACGAACGAATGAAGTAGATTGTAAAGAAGGAAAAATAAAATAAAATAAAAGAACGTAGAAAATCCATAATAAAGTTGAATTTATTGATACTGTTTGATATTAAGCCGCTTTTATAAGATTTGATAAGTGTTTCAATGTGCAAGTGTGTTTGTATAGTTCATTAAATTTTTTTTCATAAAAATTTCTTTGGAAGAAAAACGTACCATATATAGTCCATTTAATTTGTTGCATGAAAAAAACGATGTACAGGCTATTTAATTTTTTTGTATAAGAAATGGACGATATTAGTTCTTTAAATTTTTTCATAAAAATGTTTTCAGGAAAAATTTGTTTCCAAGAAAAATGTACCATATATAGGCTATTTAAATTATTGCATGAAAAATAGACGATGTATAATCTTTTAATTGGACAATTTATGGTCCTTTAAATTTTTTCATAAACATTTTTTTCACAAAAACTAAAATTAAATTTTTTTCATAAAAAAATGTTTGCAAAAAATTTTTTCATAAAAACGTTCTATATTAAGTCCATTTAATTTGTTGTTTGTTTTTTTTATTTTTTAATTAATTTAATTTAATTAATTTAATTGTTTGTTCTTGTCGCTTTTTTTATTAGTATTTCAAAACACTAATATTAGTACACACTTTTACAGCAGAATTGCTGAAATGTGTTAAACCGTGATCACAGTCACTGTTTAATTTCACTGCTGCTCTTCTTATTAGTTTTTCTCAAAATAACAGAACTGCTACAAACAAACTACTACTAAACTGTGATCAGCGTTACCGTTGTAAAATTTGAAAAAGGTGGCACCAAAAAGTGGATTTTAAGAAAAAAAGGGGCACCTTTAAAAACAAGAAAAATTAAAACAAATCTGCTTATTTTTAAAAACAATAAGGATAAAAATCAGGTTTTGCATATCTAAAGACTAAAAAATTCTGTTTTTATGATAAAATAAAGCCACCAATGTATTTTATTTATATATTTTTTTTATTTTTTTTAGTAAATATCTGAATATTGAATTCTCAAGAAACAGGCACAAGACAATTCTGTAAATTTTTTGTACATTGCATTTTTTAATTAACGGAAAAAGGTTGATTTGAAAATTTTTAATAGTTATTAAATTCCTATTTTTTGAAACCGTATATCTGTATTTTTAAATAGGTTCATCATTTGGAATCCAGTCTTCCAAATCGCTTTACTACAAACTTAAAGAAGATAACACGGTATGACAAGTTTCAACTTTCAGTCCGATAAATAATTTGTTTTCTAATGATGGCAATTTCGAAAAGGAACCGCTCAGCGGGAACAAACTAAAGATATGTATATAAAGCAAATGTATATAACTTTGGATATACATTGCTTTTATCCAAGCAATTTGAGAACTCTCTTGCAAAAATATCAAGTCCACTTATTATATTACAAAAAACGGAAAGAATTTAATAAATACTGGTTCTAAATAAATACTTAAATACAATCAGTCTTTTAGCGCTTCGCAATTTGTTGAAGTATAAAAAAGTTTAATAGTGACTTTTTTATAATCAGGAATAATTTCTTAATCGGACTTAGGTTCAGTATTTTCAATTATTATGAAATGAAATATTTTTAGTAATTAATGTGATTTTCTAAAGAAGATAAGAAAAATTAAACTAGACTTTTTAGCTGGGGGAAATGCGCATTTTTCTGTGCATCCATGAAGCTGATGAAGCACACATGTTTATCTAATTGGACAGAGATTGTTATTAATATCAGCTATTTAATTGTATTGGATAGTGTATACAATTATTGATTTACCTTTGTTAAATACATTTGTAAGTATTACTATTAATTTTCTATTTTCCCGATTAAAAAATTATTCCTAATTAAAATTTACTATAGTTCAACGAAATTTGTTTAATATACTTATGTACATTGTATACACACATATGCAAATATATATGTAACTATACCCTGCAGGAGATCGAACTATCGTCCAACTGGTATTTTACTAGTACAGAAACTACCACCGCTAGTTCTCAACTGTAAGCATTGAGTGTGTTTAGAAAATTTCTAGTGCCATTGGTACTAGTTTAGGACTAGTTTATTACAAGATCTTTTAGCAAAGAAAAATTCTATAAAATTGGTTGTTTTATTCCTGTGTTACCCAGTGATAACTGCTGGTTAAAATTCGCAATTATTTATAAAAATTTAAAAATACAAAAGGTTAATTATAATTATTTTTAGGTGAACCTAAAACTTTAATAATTGTATAATACTAATTTTCGTAATTTTAGACAGTCAAAATTTATTTTGCAATGTGGTGTATTGCAACTAGTTCATTTACTAGTACTCGTCAGAAATAGTAATTTTATACAACGACTTTAACCCTTTTCGCACTAGTTTTTGCTGTTCTATTAATTATACTTGTAGCTTTTAGACAATTGCAGGAGAATACTCCTTTAGGGTATTTAAATACTCATACAGACAGAGATATCCGAATATAATCAAGCCTGGGCATATCAATTATTCGAAAGATATGCATAAACTAAACACGCGTCACAAGAAAAACAATGCCTTATCCCAGTAAAAAAAGAGACTCTAAAAAAGTCATGAAAATTTAGAGTTTACGATGCGGAAGTAGTGCAAATTTCGATCCGATCTAATGATTTTTACATAGGGTTTTCATTGCAAGAAGTTCTCTTTTTCGATGCCTGGTCACTGAATTGGAAGCGATATTAAGAAAAATTCCCTTTTTTGTGTTCTATGATAATATTTTCATCTAGGAAAAAGGGTAAATAGTTGCCTTTTTTAACAATTCGTTTCTTTTTATACGAATTTAAGCCCGAAACAGTGCTTTCATGTAAATTTAAGCAAATAACTTTTAAATTTTAGACTAAAAATAGTTCATAAATTTCTTTAAAAAAATAAATTTTTTTTAATTCTGGTGAGTATTTTCTAACACTATGGAGGAGTTACAAGGTTTTGTGTGACTAAAATAAGCTTCTACATGGTTTTTTGCTCACTCTCGGCAAATTAAAAATATCGATTTTTTGGAAGCAATGAAAATATTCTTCCGCTAGAATGACGTCCATTTTTTTTCACTGGGATAAGCTTGCTTACAAGCCAATATATTAAAACAGCATAACATATATTAATAAAACCGATAGTAGGAAAATATACATCTTCATTCAGTAAAAAGTATCAAAAAGAGTATAAAATTAGAAAAAGTATCAAATTTGGGTGCATTTTGTTAAGGTAGCACAATAGTATCCAAGCAGTCGAAAAAGTGGCAAATTGCTACTTTAGTAGCACCAACGGTAACGCTGACTGTGATCACAGTCACAGTTTAAAAGAACAGCGATTTAAAAATCACGTTCACAAGGAGCAACATTCTTAAAAAATCACAGTTTTAATCATCTCTAATGTATAGTTCATGTAACTATTCTTTAAATTTTTTTCATAGAAATTTTTTCTCAAAATATAGACGATGTAAGTCCATTTTTTTAATAAATTTTTTTTTTGCAAGAAAAACGTACCATATATAGTCCATTTAATTTGTTGCATGAAAAATAGACACTTTATAGTTTACTTTGTTTTTTTTATAAGAAATTAATGAGTTATATATAGTCCTTTAAATTTTTTCATACAATTTTTTTTACGAAAAATAGTCCATTTAATTTGTTGTATGAAATTTGGTAATTAGAAAAGTAAGTCATTATATGGCAAGTAGTTCTGTTTGTTATGTGTAATTTCTTGCTGAGCCGTTATATTTTTTTCATAAACAAATTTTTTGCAAGAAAAACGTATCAACAATATAGTCCATTTAATTAATTGCACGAAAAATAGTTCTGCTGGAATTATTGAAATACTTCGTAAGCAAAAGTTTAATTATTTTTTGTGAGCTTTAATTTTCTGAAATTAGGGTTGTGCATTAAGGTGGTAGGAAGTGAGATGTGATGGGTAAACACTACAACGTTATATTTGCTGTCAATACCTATTAAAGCAAAACATTAGTCTTTAAGATTCAACTGTAACTGCCGAAGATATAACGAAAAATTTATTTTGGCGACCCCTATGTTCGGCAATAAAATTTTTCGTAACTACCTTGCAACAGCTATTTATATTCGATGTTTTCTTCTTTTTTTTTTGCTGTAAGGCCGTACACGTTCTAATGTGCATAGTTATAACCTTAACTTTTAACTTCTCGTTATAGGAAGTTATTCGGGTTGTACGACATTTTCGGAAAATCACGTTTTCAAAATATTTTTTGAAAATGATTTGGCATCTTAACATTATTCTCGTTAACTCATCCAATTATCTCATTATTAAGTTTTTTTTATTCAAAAATATTATATAAACAGAATATGCAAATATATGTATGTATCTTATTTGTTGTTTTTAAATATAATTAGGGTTAAAATTGTATTTTAATAATCCATCAAATAAGGGGTTCAAGATGCCAGCCAAAAAAAATCTCTAAAACACACGCCTTTTATTAAAATTTTAATTTAAAACTTATTAACATGTGTTTCAAAATTAAATAAGACTTCGGAAAAAATAACTGATGTGTGCAAAGTTGTGTTGTATGTAGACTTTTGTATTCAAATTTTTTAAAACAAAAAATCAAATGAGCAACCCATCATACTTTAAATCATAATTAACGCTCATCCATCAAGTGCAAAAATGTCAAATGCACACGTTAAGCAAATCAAAGTGACAGGGAACTGAACACAAAAATAAAAAGATAAAGAAGTATATTAACCAATGAAACAGCGATTTGAAAGCAAGGATAACGTGAAAAGTCTTTTAAATTCTTAAAAGCAAAATGTGACACAAAAATTTGAATGTTTTTTATTTTACATACAAACGAAAGAGAATTTTTACAAGCACATCTGCATGTTAAACATGCAAAATTACCAAAAAAAACAAAAATAAAGTAAAAGTAACAAAAAAAAATAATAAAAAAGTAAAACACCCCTGTTTAGGCAATAGAGTTGCACAAATTTAACGCTTTTCAATCATTGAAATGGAAAAGCCTCTGGAAGGAAAAAGTAAAAACTGATAGAAGTTGTTAATTAAAATGATGTGTCTGAAAATTTGACAAATTTCAGCTGAACATACGCGCTACTTTAGGCTCAATTCCACTTAGTGGGTATTAAAATGTTGGTCTAAAAATGAATTATTTATGCGTTTATATCCCTCCAGCAGTCAGTTAGTTCTTTTAAAATGAATAATTGCTCACTCAGGGAAATGGTTAATAAATTATACAAATGTCTCTAACTCCCGGTTTTGTTTTATTTTGTTTTGACCAGTGTTTAAATTAAACACAGAAAGATGGTCTATTCAATATTGTTGCTGTATTGTATTTGAACAAATGGCCATAAAAATGTCTCAAATTTGTCTTGGCTACAAAATTTGTTGGCTTAAAAGCCGACCTACTGTGTATTTGTTCGTATGGGTTTGTTTCCTTTGGCAGCGAAACAGTAGACAAATGTTTTACTCCCAGTTCTTGTTGTTGTTTTTGCAATTGTACAACATTTGTCCAGTTGACCGGTGTATCTTACTTATGCTTCGATTCGATTCGATTTTGACAAGTATGAAATGGTCTTTTAAAAACAAAAAACTCACCTCAACATATTCAAGCATATCTACACATGTGGGTACAAGTGTGCGTGTCTTGTTCAAGATGTTGTTTTGAAATATAAAATTTTTTGCATAAATTATTCTCTTTGAATATGTTTATTTTTTTTCTTTTCCTACCTGTTTTAATGCTTTAAGTTTGAATTTAAATTTTGCTTTTGTATTATTTTACATGTGCTAAGTTAGTCAGGCGTGACATTTGTTTTATTGTATTAATTTTTTTTTTCATATTAGTATTGTTATTGCTTTGCTAAATTCACTTCAATAAATTTATGATGTTTCACAAAAACTATTGGAGCAACGCAAGAAAACAAATAATAAATAAAAACCAATTAAGTAAATGGCGTGAGAAATGCTTCTATTTAGTTTTATAAAAAAGAGAAAAAAATTAAAACTAGATAATTATAAGTTTTTAGCATTTAAAATGCGTAAAATATGCTTACGACGTCTCTACTAGATAAACATAAATGCATAAATAACTACTAAAAATAAAAAGTTTTCAAAGAAACCCATAATGGAGCTAACAGTTTGCTAACAGTGCCCATGGGATGCGTTATGCATTTTTCGTAGGTTTTCTTCTATTAATTTGAAATTGTTTTATAGTAACAGATTTGATTTGCATAACAATTTTCTGTTTTACAATATGTGCATATGTGAATATGTTTTGTTTCACGTGTCATGTAGTAAAAGTTTGGTCTTTATATTTTGGCCACACAATTTAGGAACTCATAGTGCTCCGCCTTCAATGCATCTCTCGTTGGTGCTCAATTTTAGACTTTATCCCCACAAATCAAGGCAGCAAAAATACATAGGTAAGGAAATGTTGTGAATGTTTTCAAAAGTCTATCAACAACGTTTCTGTTAAAATTGTCCACACCATTGTCAATTTGACAACAAATGTATGCAATTTGACAATTAACGTAATCAATAACCAAGAATTGACAACGTACTGTTGTCAGTTCTCGCATATCCGTATACAAGATGACAACCAGTGCTGCTAATAACCAAAAGTTGGCAGCTTAATATTGCCAGTTCGTACAAGAAAGTGAAAAAGTTGACAACTAGCGTTGACAACAGGCGTTGTTGATTTTGAAACATCATCGTAGTTGAGGAAGGTATTGAGTGGAGGACGCCACTTTATTTGGTATTCATCGAATTTTCGAAAACACTTAATACTCTGTCTCACTCAGATATATGGAGCACTCTAGCATGATGAGGCATTCCAGCAAAAGTAGTTGCAATAAGTGAGCCTCCGTCATTAAGCCACTGAATTCCCATGATAAAGCTGCTAATATCTTCCAGTTTATACTTCCCAGTATTGGTAATTATCTGATGAAAACGTCTGCTCGGCCATCTAAGCATATGATGTTGCAGCTTCAGGCAGTGGCAGATAATATATTCAATAGTTTCTGGCTCCTCTTTATCCTCGCACATTCTGCAGAAATCTAGATTGACAGTTTCCCAATGCCGGTTGTTGCTCTGACAGAGCAGGGACCAGTTAACTCGCCTATCACGATTTGCATTGTCATCCTATTCATATTCAGTACCCTTTGGGATCTTATTGAGTCAAGTTTTGGCAATCCTCCCTTACTTGCCATGAACCCAATTACTGAGTTCACAACAGTACTGACCTATCGGTAATTTCACCGATCAGTCACACATTCCCTCATCAGCTACTCATCTATGCCGACGACATATTTTTACTATCCCACAACTTCAATGATATGCAGTCTTAAACCAATGCAGTTCAAACTGAAGCAGCTTAAATTGGTGTGAAAGTAAATATTGATAAAATTAAACTAAAGGCAGTAAGTGCTTCTAACAACAGAGCATTTGATCGCAAGGGGGGGCGGGGAGAAGTTAGAAGATCTTTTAATGTTTCCGAGATACCTTCTGAATGTAACAGGCGGCTCTCCTGACGATGTAAGGACCTATATGGCGATCTGCACACATATAAAAAAAGTCAACCTAACATTTTTAATTCTTATAAAAAATCAACCCTGTTCTGCAGATGTCATTCATAGAATGCTACTGAAAAAAAAATTACTCGTTGCAAGTTTTCACCAATAAAATTCCATGGGTTCAAACAACCTTAATTCCGATACTCTTTGATATAAGTAAAATATAATGGCGCTACTTAGGGCACATTCTACGAAAGCTCATTGACGATATTTTTAGACACGCTATTCGATGGAATCCTAAGGGAAGCCGTAGGGGAGAGAAACCATCACATAGTTGACGCCGTCAAATTCAAATTGAAGTGGCCAATGATGGCAAGAGCTAGAACGCTATAAAAACACTCTCATCGGACAATTGAGAATATAATGCATTTGTTAGGCTATACATATATTCAATAAGCCATTGTCTCAGCCATGGTATCTTGTTTGCAATTTGCCGGTTTTTTTCGATATACCTTAAAATCTTGAAGTGTTTAACCTTTTCTAATTTCAGATCCTTATTAAGGAACCTGAAAGCTTTTCACACCACTTAGAGCCACATCAGTTTAATAAACTTTTTAAATGGAGGTGCTGTTGGCGGATGCTTGAGTTCAAACCTTGGCCAAAGTAACATCATAGATTTGTCTGATATGTGTTAGTGTCTACTCTAATGTATATCTCATCAGCATCCTTCTTCGATATTTGTATTAACCATCGTTGGTGAAGTAGAAAAACTTTTCTTGCACTATCCCTTTCCCAATCTCATGTAACATAAATGAACCGGTTATTAGAAACCAAGTGAGCTGACAACTTACTTTCTCTTTTCAGCAACCTGTTAACCTAACCTTACCTATATTTTCAATGGAAAATCACACCGAAATCAATTTGACCAGTCGCTGCAAAAACAGCGATGGGATGACAGCAATTCATCAGTACAATAACAAAGTTAGTATTAGTGAATGCATGTGCCATAATATTTGATGTCAAACGACTTTTTATGTTAAGGCGTCATCAAGCCGACGACCAGTTCTTCTATGAGTTTAGAAGTATTCACTATTTTCTGATTATTCTGAAATTAATTAGTCTTTCTTTTATAACCCGATCAAGATTAATTTAAGCATATGTGGCATCGCAATACTTAGCAAAAGTTGTTAAAAAATTTCATTACGAAGGCAAAGACAAAGTACTCAAGATTCTCCATCCTTAATATAGGAGTCCTATCGAAGTTTCGCTAAATATTTGAAGTGTTAAAGCGATTATCGTCAAATTCCATTTCGAGTGCGTGTGGTGGTGATCTTCATTTTAGATCGAGACAACCTTTTATTATCACATACTCATGAATACAATAAATATATTATTTAGACCAGTATGTTATTTTATGGCCGGTAACCGCTTCTATTAAAAAAAGAAAGACTAACAGATTTATGGTTTTTATGCTGGCCAACTTGGAATGGCGCCGTTACCAATAGGAATAGAAAGTACATGTTGTCCTTCTTATCTTATCTAACGGCAAAGGTCCTTTTTTGTAAAAAAAAATATAAATGAACATACAAACATATGAATGACATTATATTAGACAACAATTACACGACCTTAAAACAGACGCCAATGTTATCAATTACCTTGGCTTAAAATCCTTTTGCCATTTTTTTTATTTTTATTTGTATTGTCCTTAACAAAATATATAAATGTTTAGCATTGTAAATATATTTCATTCATTGACCAAAATTCTGTTGTCATCAGATTTGATTGTTCACCATACTCATCGTACGTACATTTACATTTACTACTTTTGGCTTTGAGATGAATATCTAAATTTATATGGTTTTATAGACTTCATGCAGAGTTTTTGTAAAACGCAGGTATTAAAAAATCTCTATCTGGCTCTTGCTTGCTTTATACGGTTTTGGAGTCATTAATAAATTGTTGCATGATTGTCGTATCTGAAATTCGTATATGCTCTTGTACAATGAACATTTAATAGTCGTCAATACATGTCTCTTTAAGATAAAATAAAAAAAGCGTTGTAGTTCCGTATGTCTTTTCTGGCCTGCGTTCTTGAATGAAATTGTTGTCTTTTATGAGCATAAAATTCAAAATTCTTTTTAGCTCACATATATTTTTAATTTTATTCGTACTATATATAAACTGATGAGTGAGCGGACGTTTTTATGAAATCACAACATTTAGTTTTCTTTTTTTTTTGTTTTTAATTGTATATTCACTTAAAAGAGAATATAAGGAGTTCGTAATTTGTGGTTTTAGTCTTTATGATCGTACAGGCTGTTGAATGTAAAACATGATAATTTTGATTTCGCCTTTTCATTTGTTTTACACTCACAGTAAAATCTATGTAGAAATACATCTGCATAGGTATGTATATGCACTATAGAATGACAATTAGTACTAAAAATATAAATAATATTTTGCATACATACCCGTACTCGTATAAGTGTGTATCATATTGCATATTACAGTGATAGCTATTATGACAAACAAGAAATTGGTAAACAAATTTATCTCACTACTTTTAATGGCCAAAATTTTGGAAAGGAACTTGGCCTGTTTTCACATTTATGTTTTTGTGAGGTTAAAGTTATACGTATTCGGTTTAAAATTAATGCGTGTGTTTGCATATGAGCGTATATTTTATTTTTAGCTGTTTGCATCAAAGCTCTTTAAAGGCCAATACTTCAAGAATACTTTAACCCTTTCATTCCCTTATACGCACTACACAGAAAAAAACATTTCCACAAAAATTTTCAAACAAACCTGTGTTTTGAAATAAAGTTTAGTTTCAGTAAATATTTTTTTCTGTTCCATTAAATTATTTGTTCCAATTTTATTTTATGTAAAAAAAAACTGTATAGATTGAAAATTCTTATTCATACAGTCTATATAAAATAAAATTTGTAACAAAATTTTTTTAGATTTATTTTTTAATATTTAAATTTGCTATTTTCTAGTTAAATTTATTTTATATACTGCAAAAAAGTTTGTCTGATTTTTTAATTTTTTCTACTAATTATTTCATAGATCTAAAAAACATTTTATTTAATAAATAAAAAAAATAGTTGAACCTTTTATTTGATTCAGTTATTTTTTTTTCTGAAATATTTCAAGTAATTTTTGCAAACTTTTTTGCAGTGTCAAATAAAACTTTTACTAATTTTATTTTAGAAAATAGGTAAGAATTGTTATTGATTCAGTTTCGGCGAAAGATGTTGCTTATAAAAATAGTATTCATAAGACAGAGAAAACACTTTCGAATATACTTACGAAATAACTTTTTAGGTTTAAAAAACCGAAAATAGTCGGATTAAGTAAATTTTAAACCTAAATCGCGGTAGTATACGTGCATTTTGAAATTGTCTCCTGGCTTCAATATTCTTGCGGAATTTCTGTATTAGATTCCTTTTCTTTAGTTTAATGATTTGCTTAGATTTTATTCAAATTACGAAGATTTACGAATATTTTAACCAATGAATTTTTAATTAATGAAATTTCTGCTGGTGTATTAAACATACACATACATACATATATATTTACATGCAAAAGTTCGGCCGACTTTTTTACTTTTATGATTTTCTTTTCCAAAGCACTATAAAATGTAATTTAATACGAGTATGTGTGTCGTTGCAGCTTGTTTGTTTCTTAATTTTATTATTAGTAGATTCACTTAAAGGACTCAGACTTGATATTAATAATATAAGAGCATTTCATTTGAAGGTTCGTTCTTAACATATTGTAAAAATGTATGCCTGTATGTATGTATGTTACTTGTTTCGGTCATATCTATTGGGACATTTGTTAAGCTTGTTGCAGTGGCCGTGTTTTACCTGTTTGTTAATGGCGTTCATATCAACATGACTTTCTGTTGTTGTTCATTCACTCGTTTTAGATATAAACCGTACAAAGAATGCTTAAAACTTTATTTTATTTTATTACTTCACCTATGTATGTATGTTAGTATTTGGTCGTGCTTACATAAAAGATATTAGTATTATAAATCTATTACAAAAAGATAGGGTGTCCCATTACTTTTCAGGGATGGCACTATAATTGTCATTGTTAACCACACATTTCATATTATACGAGATCGTTCCTTCTACAACACCAAATCACAACCGGCAATAAAACCAAAAATAATATCAAAAGCCGCAGCCTTAATTTAATGGCTGAAAATCATAGAAATTCTTAAAAAAGAAACACGACTAAAAGCAAAGGAAAAGCAAGAACAAAACCAAAAAAAAAAAATTATCTCGCTAATCCAGCCAATATGGATTTTAATATCATTAACTATTTTATGGTTGTTGTAGTCTTTAGCTTATATATTTGTTATCACGTGAATAAACAGCAAACATTTGTTACCAATCAACGATTTTTTAACTTTTACGATTGTTACGTTTAATTATGGCGTAAAAGGTACTTGACATTTTAATGCAGTGACAAATAATTTTAATTTGTCAAACCAAAGTTGAATGATAAGTTCGCTTTGCTGTACAACCCACATCGAAACGTTGGTGGTGTGGGTGTTGCATTTACAAATTTAAGAAATAATCGGTGCAAACATGAGTCAGGCATTTGCTGTATGACTACTCTTTGCTATTCCAAAATAATCCCTTTAGAAATTTTTGTTTCTGGCTTTTCTGGATTTTACGCAGGCCCATTTCAACATTTGTAGGTATTATGTCATCGAGGATGCCAATATGTTTTGGCATTTACTGCATATAAACTTTAAATAAAATATAACTAAGGCATTATGATTACACTGTACAACACAAAAAAATCTCAAAAATAGCAAGGTTAACTAACAACTTATCTGAACAGAAAAAAAAATTCAGTGAAGTGCGACTTTGACCCGCGCACGAAGGGTTCCGTACGGACACGAGATATATAATTCAATACGAACTTTAGGAAATATAAACTATAGTTTTGTCATTTTTTTTCGTTTTTGGGTTTTTTCGGTTTTAAGCGTTTTTTTTTTTTATTTGGGGTTTTTTGAATTTATTGGCGCTTTCTGAGTTTTGGCACTTTTTTCACGTTTTGGCGATGTTTTTTTTTTTGGTTTTTGAAGTTTTTTTAATTTTGGCGATTTTTATTATTTTGGCGTTTTTTTTATTTTGGCAAATTTTTTTATTTAAACAATTTTTTTAATGTTGGTGTTTTCTTCATATAGGTGATGTTTTTTTTTTGTTTTGGCGATTTTCTTAGCTTTGGCACTTTTTTTTCGTTTTGAGGCTTTTTTTCGATTTTTAACGTTAATTTTAAATTTTGGCGTTTTTTTCGCTTTAGCGATTTTTTTTAAATTTGGCGATTTTTTTTAATTTTGGCAATTTTTTTTTCACATCAACAATTATTTTGGTTTTGGCGCATTTTTCGCGTTTTGGCGATTTTTTCGGTTTTTGGCGTTTTTTTCATTTTGGCGATTTTTTTTTTTCATTTAAAAGATTTTTTCGAATTTGGCAATTTATTTAAGTGCTGGATTTTTTTTTAATTTTGTCGATTTTTTTCGATTTGACGATTTTTTTAACTTTTGGCGATTTTTTTCAGGTTTTGGCAATTTTTTTCGGTTTGGCGATTTTATAATTTTCGGATTTTTTAGTTTTACCGTTTTTGAAAATTTCTAGAGTTTACTTTTTTTCTACGGTTTCCAAGATATAGCAATTTGTCAAAATTACATAGTCAAAATTGCATTAACTGATGGACCACCCTTTAATTTAAATTTTTTAATATTTTAATGTTTATTGTTGTAGTCTATATAAAAATACACTAATTTTACAAATTTCAAGTGTCAATATACATATGTACATACAATTGTATGTATATTACATGAGATTTCAACATTTTTCGTCGCTCGTTTTGGAGCACCCTTTAATTTTTAATTCTGATGTATTTGTTGTTGTAGTGGACAAGGTTCTTCATACTCTGTCCAAAATTCAGGTCTGTAGCTCTTACGGTTCCTGAGAAAATACCGTGTGACGGACAGACGGACAGCGTAGCGAAAACAATAGGGTTCCTTTTTTCACCTTTGGTGAACGGAACCCTAATAAAGTCGTTTATATATATTTGAAACATTTCTGTCAAAATATATTTTACAAGGTTATCCGTTTAGTGGTTTCGAAACCACCGATCTGGCAAAGCTGTCAGCTATAGAATATCTGTCATCTAAAGTGTGATATATACAGTGTTGTTTATTTAAAAAAAATACCTTCTTTTACTAAGAGTACTTTTACGTAAAAGTGTCGTCTTTATTCTTGATTTGATATTTTGTTTATATTAAGCAGTTGCGCAAATCGATGAATGATTTTCAAAAAAAATATCTATATGAATTGTTACCCTTATTATTCACGGTCAAAATGCATAACCTGCATTATAATAATATTAGTACAATTTTGTCTGTATAAGTCACACGTCACACGACGATGGTTGCAGCAAAATCGAAATTTTTTGATTTTTAGCCAACACACACATAAGATAAGCAACTCAAAGCAGTAGGATTGTTATACAAAGAAATGTTAAATTATATATGTACGTAAAAAGTTTTAATATATAGTTTGACAATTAGGTTTCACTTAAATAAAAGTGTGAATAAACAAGGAATTAATACAGAAAAATGTATGTAACTCTATTTTTATTTATTTGAATATTGCAAAAATATTTTAATTTCATACATGACTATAAAATCAAAAACATAACTAGATATACGAGTATGTTTGTACTAGTGATGTAACGAATGTCAAATTTTGATTTTTGCGAATACGAATATTTGAAACGATATTCGCGAATACGAATATTTGAAACGATATTCGCGAATACGAATATTTGAAACGATATTCGCGAATACGAATATTATATGTGCAATTTAAAGACATAGGCTGAGTTTACATCTGGCATTTCTTGTGTGTCATTTGCCCAAAAAAGCGCAACCAACTAATTACTAATGAGAAACTGTTTTCTTCAGACATTTATTTATTGATTTAAACAGTTTGCAATCATGTTGGATTCTATAAAATTGTCTATTAATTATGTATTAAACTGTTTAAATTAATAAATACATGTCTGAATCAAACAGTTTTTCATTAGTAATTAGTTGGTTACGTTTTTTTTACTCTTGTGTGGCATTTGGCACACATATGTAAACCCGGCCATACAATTTGGGTGCTATGTAAAATGAAATATGAAAAAATTGGCGCACTTTAAAGTTAATAAAATCTACCCAAAATTTTAATGATCTTCATTAAATAATATATCAAAATGATACAAATCATAAATTTCTAAAAAAAAAATAATAAATTCGTACACAGTAAGACAAATTTTAATTTTGTATTTTTTTTTGCCAAACAATTTAAATACAATTTGTAGTCAAACTGTTTCAACAGATTTCATTTCCACTACAATATTTGTTATCTATAAGGGGAGCAAGCACATAGAAGGAAATGATCTTGCAGAAGCTTATGAAAATATTTCATCAAAATCTCATCGATAAAATAGTGTTATTTCAAAAAATATATTCATACATGGATATGACAATATCAAATAATAAGTTTAAAATTGTTGTTGGTCTACTTGAGGCTACTTTGGCAGACCTATTAATGGAAACTTTCATATATAGACATATTTTCGAAGGGATATTATTTTAATTTTTTATTTAACCGAACTAAATAAAATGTTTTTATAAAACAGCAGTTATCTATGAACTAGATCGTTGGCCCATTCGGACAAATATTATCTAGAAAAGTACTTTAGCTTTTTTAATGTTAATTATACAAGAAGTTTCTTTTATTTTTTTTTAAGTTGGATACAATAATTGAATTGAAATAATTTTTTTTATTATTTATTACAATATTTTTAGCCATTAATTTAAATTTCGTTTAGGAAAAGAAAAAACTCCATCGCGGTTAATGTGTGAACTTTTTTGTCCAAATCAATTTTGGTTTTTATTGCTATAATATTGTCAGTGAAATTATTTTTAATTTAAACCTCTTATCGCCAAGCATATTTTTTTCTTTACCCATTTTCGCCACAATAAATAAAATAAAAATAAAAAATTAGAAGAAACATTTTAACTTATGCTATAAGCTCTTAAAATTTGTTAAATAAAGTGTCACGATGAGTTAAATGCTAATTTCTGGAGAATTCACTTCTAAATTCAATATATTTTACTGGGCTTTTATAACAACAAATATTTAAACAAATTACAATAAGATGAATAAAAACAATTCGTATTTTCCACTTGTACTAAAAAATTAGTATATAAAGCTGAGGTTTGCGTTAAAAGACATCACAGACAGTGAACGCTGACGATGAAGGGTCAGCGATCTTTTTTGAACTAAGAAGCAAAAATAAGTTCGAACAGAAATTAAAAACTAACTACAACAACATAGCAATATATTTGTTCCAAACTATATGTATGGTGGCGTTGACTGAAGTGGTTAGCACGTTGAATAGAAAACCAATTGTCCTGGGTACGAGTCGGTCGGTCACCAACAAAGTTATTAAATAACAACATCACGCATTTCTCTGAAATGCATTAGTATCACTTTGTGTCTTTTATTGTAGGAAAGTTCAATGTAACATCAGAGCGTCCTCCTTCGTCGGTATTGTTTTTTTTTTTAACAAACACAACCCGCAAAGCGATTAGCTTGTCTGCAGAAAACACCCATAGTCTATGGTGGGAATCGAACCCATGACCTCTGGACTGAGAGGCTAGCATCACTACCACTCAGCCACAGGGGCACCCATAGCGAAGTAAGATAATAGATAAAATGGCTACTAAATACAACTTCGAAAATTTGATACGCCTCATTGAGACCAAAGGCGCTACAACAGTGC
The DNA here is from genome assembly GCA_905220375.1 of Tachina fera. Taxonomy (NCBI): domain Eukaryota; kingdom Metazoa; phylum Arthropoda; class Insecta; order Diptera; family Tachinidae; genus Tachina; species Tachina fera. Next base: position 61,809,369 of record LR999964.1, on the reverse strand, counting down.
TTTAATAAAAACAAGCAGCAGAGTGGTAAAAGAATAAAGCTTTCCTCTCTTCCTTCACCACCTCTCGCTATCTCTTTCCTAAAGAAGGTAACACCTGGTAATATTAGTAGGCATATATTGCCTGAGTGTTAATTCTCTTAAAAAAAGAGTATATTTTCGAGTTAGCTCGTAAGGATTCTGCAACCTTAAGAAGACCCGAATATAAAACCACGGTTTAAGCTATTATTACAGCACAAAGTAAAATGTACAACACTAAAACCCGTTACTTGGAAAGGTCCCTTAAAATAGCAACAAGTGATTTTTTAATCATTGTGGTGAAATTGTCTGAAATTGTATTCCGAGGTCCAGACATTTCATTGCACTAGCTCCAAAAACTTGATGCTATTTTCATTGGCGTAGTTTTTTTATTTTCCATACGAGTACCAGTATCATTTTAAACGATGAATCTGTTATGTAATTGTAGTCGAATTCTTGGGTACCTGTTTGGTTGTACGATTTTCCCATTCCGTTATCTGCGTTTTCCTTAAAATACATTTACAAATAAAAATGTGCTTGTTGTAGTTTGCGGTAGGGTATTACATACATATATAGCTATTAATTAATTTGCATCTGTCTTAAGTTAAATATTAATTTTTATAGTCATCCGTAGCTTTTTGTCGATGTAACCACAAAAATTAGTCTCATCATTGTCGTAATCATTATCGCCATCATCATCAGATTGGTGTCTTAAGGTTGTGATCAATTATGTATATCTTAATTGGTTTTGATGTTATTTTGTTGTGTTCTTTACTTTTGAGATTTTGTTTTCTCTCTTATTTTTGGGATGTCGTTCCCGTCTTGATTTTAAAAGCGTGAAAATTTATGATGGTTTCGTAAAGTTTAAAGAGACCAAAGCAAAAGGCTTACATTTATTTTACTGGCGCAAAAACAAAACCATTTTGGTTTGCAGCAATTTTTAATTTTTTTTATTTTATTTAAAATGCCATTAATTTTTTTATTTGTGGTTTTTATTATTATTATTATTAACGACAGATTAAATTTCTTTATTTAATGACACAGGAAACTTATATATTTTATTTCAATATTCATACATTATGTAGTGTTTTGAACAGTAAAATATAAGGGGCTATTCACATAAAAAACTCCAAAAATAGCGTTACGTAATATGTGGATGACCTCTAGTAAATGGAATAGATATTATTTAAAAAAATTCAAATTAAGTTTTACAATTGGTATGAGTTTTTGGATGACAGATCGAATTTGTTCCTGTAGCTGTTAAGATTAAATCTAAAGAATGTGAAATTTATTTAAAAAACCGGAAGTGTGTGAATCAAAGGAACATGAAAGCTTTTGCTGAGTTAATTTAAAAGCTTTGGTGTCAGCTTTTAATGCAGAAATATTGAATCAAATATATGTAGATATAAAAACTAAAGTTTTCGGGAATACAAATAATTTTTTATTTGAACTCAATTTTAATGAATATTATTTTCTTTATAACTGACGGCCCTGCATAAATATTTCAATATAATCATCTTTTCCCATTCTAGCGATATTTTTAGTTTTTCATTATAATGAAAACATGGCTCAAAAAATAAGTTAGAACCGACCGCTACCACATATTCATCATCAGCGTTCTTGTATTAGGTCCACTACATGTGGTGTCAAGGAGAGTCAAAGTCATCTCTTTATACATAATTTTCAACGTAAATGGAATATGTGAATTGGTTTGATTCATCATACATTAATTTGTTAAAAGCTCTTTTATGCAATAAAAGCTCAAATTAAAAATTCCCTAATTTACAACAGTCTGCCCGTAGTAATAATTTTTGTTCTACTTAGGAGAAACATTTTCAGTTTGCTACTTCAAGTATGTATGTATGTATATTTGTACTGTTTTTTGCTTTAATTGCAGTTATTGGAGACACAGTTTAAGTTTTTCTAGTCTTGGTAAATCTCTTAGTATGACTATTTCATAAGACACAATTAGTCGCTTATAAAACGCTTTAAAATAAAGTTAGCACACAATTTTATTTCAATCAAATAACAATAAAACAATAGAGAAAAGGAAAAAAGAGCTTCTGTTCGTTGAACATTTAATTTGCAAATATGTATTATAATACAACCTTACAGTAAGATGAATAATAAAAAGACCTAAACAACATCGAAGCGTTTCAAATAGACTTTGGGCGCCACCTGTCACCCATGTGCCATAAAGGCAAAATTTTCTGCACGATTTTGCATTATGAATATATGTTATTATATTAAAGATACATTGAATGCTGCTTCAGCTGGAATTGTGGGATGCAAGTACAGGAACTGAAACTTTTGCATGAAAGCATGCATATATCCACGATTATGTTCATCTTGCTAACAAAAGGAATACGAAGCGAAAAGTAAAACATAAGTTAAAACACTATTAGCCTTTGGATCACAAGCAATTGAATTGAAATTTAAATAAAAGAAAAAGGCTACTTGAAAACTGCACTGAAATTGCTGAGAATACGATTCATTGGAGTAAGGAGATCCTTTAAAATATGAATATTTGTGTGAGCAGACCATTTCTGACTCAGAAAAAAACTTTTCTTACTAGAATTAAAAAAAAAAACGCATATACACTCCAGTCGTATGTACTTAAATTTTGACACTATAACCCATTATTTTTGTTTGAGAAGTTTAAAAAATATAGGGTACCGCGTAAAAATCTTCATTCAAAAAAATTGCGAGGTTCTTATTAATGCATTCCATATCAAACAAATTTTCTTCCAATTTTAATTATTTTTTTTTTTTTTGGTTTTTTTACAAGAATATTTTTTGCCTACAAATATCTAAAAGTCGATGGATTAACTTTGCCTACAAATATTTAAATTTTTAACATAACTTTAACGTAAAATCAAAATTAATTTATCAAAAATTATAGTACGAGTGTATTTGTTTTCTAAGTTCATTTCCAAGGTCAAAAAATTTTGTCTATGCATATTTCATTAATAAATGGAAAGTACTAAAATAGCTACCCAGCAAACAATTTTAAAAAAATGTAATCGGGTTTGGAAGTAAGCATTTTTGGTGGAAGAGCTTCCCTACTGGATTACCAACTTAATGATTTTAACAAGGCGTGAGACTAAAATAATCGATTCTTGAGAAGTACTTACTTTTTTTATTTGGCAACTTGTTCGCGTAATCTATTTATCCTAAAAAAATCATTCTCCCCATTTAGCAAATTGTACACAATTTTTTTAAATTTTTGGTAATGTGATTTGTAAGCGAGTTAATGAGATTTGGTAATCAGTAAAGTAAGTCATTATATGGCAAGTAGTTCTGATGGTAATGTGTAATTTTTTGCTGGGTACTTTCACATAATTGTTATAAATAAGTGCTTATTTTTTAAGTATTTATATTACTACAAAGTAAAAATACACAATTCTTTCTGCCAAACAATCCGACTTCGATGCAAAAATCTGCTAGAAGAAGATAAGAAGTACGAGAAATATAAAATTAAATTTTAATGCGCATCTCTCTGCCCATTCTTTGAAAGCAAGATTTTATGGTTTTCAGAGGTCAGGGAGCGTGTTAAGTCTTGTAAAAATCGGTAAAGTAGAACCATTTAAAATAAAATATTAAGTTTTAATGGGCATGACTCCGCCCATTTTTTTAAATGGAGGATTGTGTTTATTTTACAGTTCAAGGTGTGTGGTAAGTTTCGTCCAAATCGGTTAAGCAGAACTGCGTGAAATATTATAATTGATTTTAATGGGCGTAACCCCAGCCATTTTTTCAATTTTCAGATTCTGTATTTACCAGAAGCAAAGAAGTTTCATAGGTTTCACAGCAATCAAATAAGTAGAATACCATTAAATTATATATAAAAAATTGTGGGTGCGTACCCGCTCACTTTTCTACAGTAGGACCAATAGGAAACACAAACAAATAAATTTTACAATCGCTCTAAAATGTAATGAGTTGTTAAGTAACACCCAAAGTGAGACGAATTTGTTAACCTCATCCTTTCTTGAAGTCGGTGAAAAATAAACTAATCTTGGATCTTATGAAAAACACACGTGTGTCCTTAATTATGAAAGTGGTCTAAGACATATGTATGCATTTTAGCTTCAAAAATATATTAAATGAATATTTAATGCATATTAAATAAATTTATATTAATCGATAATAGTACAACTCTTAATTAAAATGTTATAAAATATAAAAAAATTTTTTGCCATTTAATCTACTAAATATCTCTACCAACGAAATATATGACTTGGGTGATAATTTTTGCAGAAATTTCCTATATGCTTATCCTCAGATAACTTTTGATGATTAAAAACTGATTTGTCAATTAGAAGGATTCACTAATGATATATCTATATGATAAAATAATGATGTCTTGAAAATATATGAACAAAATGCAAAAAAAACACAAAAAGTTATTTAATGATTTAATACTGCCAGAAAATTGCTCAAAAAGGAATCAGCAAATTTTATCATAAATGATTCTTTGGTATGATTCATCTGTAGGGTACCATTTTCTCACAATAGGAGTATCGTATGATAGAAAAATTAGCTCACATGCTGTTACTTTCTTCGATTTTTTCGATTCGATCATCATAGAAAATGTTAGCTGGGTATGGGCACATATACAGTACATTAATACAGTATTTTCTTATCTACACCACTCCTTTCATGCCGAGTGTAAAGTGTTTTATGGTTGTACATATAAGTAACTAGCCTGGGGTGGTCCGAAAGACGCAAAATTTTTCGGCATTATGAGGACTTTCGGCGCTGCATAAAAGACAGTTGTTACATTTGTGTAACTATGAGGAACATGATTGTTAATGTTACAATGGAAATCATGCAAACTGCATAAATTAAAATATCGAACAAAAAATATTAAGACACAATAAGAACAGAAAAAGTGCCAGAGGAAAGTGCAGTCATTGTAATTTTATGACTATTCCCAAAAATATTAGAAACATTCCCAAAGTTCCCCGAATGTGGAATATTGGCTTTTTATTGAATATAAATATATATTATATTTGTTATCTATTACCTTTTCAACTTACTTTGTAGAAAGTACGAAATTAGATTTGCTAATATGGGCATTTCCACAGGAAAGTCTGCCCGTATACACGCAGAGAAAATATATGGTTGTGGAATGGTTGAGAAAACAACATTACGTGTATGTTCTCTGACACAAATGTGTGGTCGTTGAAAACAAGTTATTGTTATTTTAAACATTAATTTCGCAACGAATTTAATAATTACTTTATTATATTCATAAAAAGTGTGATATGGTTAGAGTTTAACCATATAGTTTTGTTAAAAATGTATGATTACAACATAATTTTTATTATTGTGTAAAAATACTATAATGTAAATAACAGTATAATTGCTTAATTCTCAACAATTTTAATCGTGTATTTTTGTATCAAATGCACTTTTGTTTTTTAATTATGAACACTCTCTTTGTAATGTATTAATGTGTTTTGTATTTTTAATGATAAAATAAGAAAAAGCTACATACAAATTCTCTCAGAGAGCCTCTCTCTGAACACAACATGTTAAAAATATATGAAATAAAAGTGTAATAAACAGCGTTGTCAACTTTTAAATTTCAAAAAGCACTGAAAGCACTAAAGAAGCGCGTAATTTAAGTAAAAAAGCACTAAATTTTTAATTATTATCATATATTGAAAAAAAAATTGTTATACACAAATATGCATATAAAAAATATAATAATCGGTTGACCTTGCAATACATTTTTAAAACTATAAATTTGAGGCATCCGATACACATTTTAATTGAATCAGTGAATTCTCAAATCAGTTTGACGAAGCCTTTTGTAGTTATTATAAAAACATTTTTTTTAATAATTTTTCGTCAGAAATGAAACGTATTTTTCGAATTCAATTAAATTATAAATATCCGATAATTCTCAACTGAAAACTCGATAGTGGACTAATTATATTTTCCCTAGACTAGACAAAATTCCGATATTAAACTATACTTGGGTAAATACTTCTATTATGTCTTCTTTGTTGCGTGGCAAAACATTTTTTATATTAATTATGATTTAAATGTTAAAGTTTAAGGGAAATATGGCGCTTATTTCTTCCACCAAGCCTTGTATAATCTTGGTAGATTTTTTTTAAATGCCCCATTTAAGTTAAGAGCTTATTTTTTTATATATAGATTTCTCCGAAGGAAAAAATAGCTGAGGAAATTTTTCTTCGAATTTTTGGTTTAGTGCCACCGACTCGAAACAAAAAGCACCGATATGAATTTAAAAAAGCACTGAGCACTAACTTCAAAATTTTTCGCGTCGAAAATTTCAAAAAGCACTAAAAACGGTGCGAAAAGCACCGAGTTGACAACGCTGGTAATAGTATATTTAATTTTTATATGAAAATTTCATACAACAAATCTTACACTCTTGTATATAATATGATAATACAATCGATACAGAGGTACAAAAAAACGTGCTAATGGGTAATGAACAAAATTAGAGAAAGACGAAAAACCCCAATTTTTGGGTTAAATTCGATTTGAGTGACCTCTAAACCTCTTCCGAAAAATCTGAAAAAAAGTCAAAAAAATACCATACCCTATAGGTTTTCAAAATATGCTGGGGTACCTATAAAAATCGACACTAATGTACATACATACATATATACATTTTATTTCCAAAACATTAATTTATTTTTATTTCGGACTTAACGCAAAATTGTTTTAAATAAAAGATTTACCAATAAATATATGATTAAAAAACAAAATATTATTATTATTATATAAAATAATACTGTGGTCGTACTTAACAAAATATTATAATATTAGAACATAGTATGGTAAGTCTTAATTATATTTTAGTAACATATAACAATAGTGTTGCCATATTTACAATACTAAGATTAAGTATAACAAAGTTTATTGTTTTAGTGGATAATATTATTATTAACTCAGATAATAATAATATATAAACTTTGCTTTTCTATTTGACAATAATATGATTTGACTGCAACTATATAATTCAATCATAATATGCTGCTGTTTGATTATGGGTTTTCCTTTGCGTGTATTCGGAATTTGTTAATTTCGTTTCCATTTTTTCAACTGAAAGTAAATAAAGTGATGTAATTTCTTTTTAAAATCCCTTACACCACACATAGTTAAAGGTTACCACTTACGTAATCCCTTATGGCCACGGAATAATATGACAAGTTTTAACTTGCAATGAAGCAAACGTCTTCATGGAAAAACATTTACTGTTTGAATGTTTCGATAATGCAATGAAGAATATCATGATCATATCGATGTTCAACTATTTCATACTAGTAGAGAAATTTTGTCATTATTGCAAAGAAAATATATCATAATATCAATAAACTACTTTATTCCACTAATAGCTACATTCGTTATATCAGGGGCCAAATTCCTCAACGATAAGCTTTGGAGTATTCACCAATTTCAGTGTTCAAAATTCACCGAACTTTTCCCAGTGGAAAATTTTGATACAAGTGTTCACCATAAATGTCTAAATAATTCATTCCCACCTTTGCGGGCGCACACATCAACAGGTTTTTTTTTCTTGATGCATGTTTTTTATTTATTGTATCTTCATATATGAACTAACAATAAGTATTCAAATCTTAAATCTAAAATATAATTAGTAGGCCCGACGAATGTCGGACATAACTCAGTGATAGTTATTAATAATACATAAGTAGTGATAGGCAAAAAAAAGTATTTTCAAGCAGTTTCATCTGGAGTGTTTAGTATTAGGGCCCTTGTATCTCTCTTTTTTAAGCGGGTGTATCCAGTAAAGTTCAAAATATTTCGAGCAAGCGGATTGGAATGTGACACGAGTTTTGTTAGATATTTGCCTGCGTATTTTACATACGCATACGTACATTGGAAGCTGAAGCAGTGCCCCATAACTGGATACCGTAACACCATATTGGCTTCAAAAGCGACTTGTATATTAAAAGTTTACAGTCCAGGCTAAGTGTTGAATTTCTGCCAATCAACCAGTGTATTTGAGATAACTTAAGTTTCATCTGAGTTAATTTAAATTCAATATGATGTTTGCATGTAAGCTTTCGATCAAAGTGTATACCAAGGTATTTCATATGTGAATGTTGAGGAACAATTTGATTATTAATCCGAATGGGGGAACAAGTATCTCTTCGTAAGGTAAATTTTACTTGAACACACTTTTGTTCATTTAATTTTAAATATTTAGAATGTTTATTGGTAAGTATGTCTTCAATTTCAAAATCAGGCCTACATGCCACACTTTATCAAATGCCTGAGAAACATCAATAAATAGGGCAGAACAATACTTCTTTTCCTCAAATGTTTTTCTTATTAATTGAACCAATCTATGCGTTTGCTCAATGGTGCTATGCTGGCTTCTAAAACCAAATGGATGGTTAAAATTGAAGAAAATTTTCTCATGAGTAGCTTTTTAAAAAGCTTTGAAATTGTTGACAGTAAACTTATTGGCCTATATGACTTAGCCTTGGTAAGATCTTTACCTGGCTTTGGAATCATTTTAACCTTGGAAAGCTTCCAGCAGTGTGGATAATACTCCAGTCTTAAAATGGCATTAAAAATAAATAACAGGATTCTAATTGCAGTACGAGGTAAATTAATCAGCATCTGATTACTAATTCCATCAATACCGGGAGCTTTTTTCGTGTTGAGTTCGGCGATTAGTTTTTGTACATCACACATCGTAAATTTTAATGGTCGAGGGGGTAGAGCAACTACACTCGGCAAATCAGCAACACCTGTACATGTGTTTGGTGTAAATACGGATTTTAAATGCTCAGCAAATATGTTACCTTTTTCAGTATTACTTCTTGCCCAACCTTCTGTACATGTGCGCAGAGGTGGCTTAAACTCAACGGGTGTTTTAAGCTTTTTAGCAGCGTGACATCAAGAGCTTCCAGATAATTTTTAAAAGATGCAGTTTTTTCAGATGCAAGCAACTCTTGGAGTCTTTAGTGCACTCTTTAAATCTAATTTTATTTTGGGGTGCTCTGTGCTGTTGTCATTCTCTTCTAACTCTTCTTTTTTCACATACGAGATGTTCAATATCTGTAGAATATATTCTATTAAACCCAGTCTGCGGATGGGAGGAAGTGGCATGTTCAGCAGCCTGCTTAATATTCTCGTTAAGATTGGCAATGTTAGATTCAATATCATCGGGTGTTCTTAGCGTAGTATTTTCCGTGCAATGACTACTAAGATATTTTTTGAATCCTAGCCAATTAACACGATTTATCATCTTGACATATGGGTGAGGTAAAGCGCTTTCTTAAATGTTAAATCTTAGATTTTATTTTTCATTTTGCCTTGTAATTACTTTTATTGTTATCCAATGGATTTGTAATTGTATAAAGGTGTAGAAAAATAAAATAGATTTGTATCGAATATAAATTATTTGCTTGGTTTTGTATGAGTTTCTTACTATTCTTATTTTTCTTTTGTGATTTTCAAAAATATTATTATTTGTGAATTCTCAAATAGTTCTTGAAAATCTGTGCATAAGATAAGAGGTTTGTGATTCAAAATGTGTGCTTGAGTCTACTGATGATTTTTTACAGCAACAATGAAATGCATGTAGATAAAGCTGAACCACCAGCAAATAAATTTCAAATTAAAATTTTTTCTTTAGTTAAAAATCCGAGAATAATAAATTTTTAAAACTTTATTAAATATTCTATTAGAATATAAATGATCGGGAATAAACTGGAAAAAGTTTGTGTATAAAAATTCCTTATGAAATGATATTTGAGGAAATTGAATGCTTTGCATAAATGATATTTACACTAAACTCTTTCTGATTATTATTAATGAAATATTTGGACAGCATTTTACAAACTTTGCATACATAAAAACTAAAATCCCCAAATTTCTTGACCGAATTCAAATACTGGCAACTCTACACGCATATAAAAGGATAAAGCAAATAAGAATGGATTTTTAGTATTTGAGTGCAATAATACAAGTATAAACATAAATGATTTGTAATATTAGATTTGAAATAGTCCCAATTCTTATGGAGATGAGTTAGATAATGCAAAATCGTTAACAGAGTAAATATTTTAATGTTGTAATATTTAGTTGCTCTGTCTCGACGTCTGCAATAAGTCAAACTAATTTCAAATGTCGCGTCTTTAATACAGCGATAATGATGTCCTATTTGTTCTCATTGTTCTGCTCTGTACCATTGCTTACTTTTTCAGTTTTATCATTTCCAGCTGAGTGAAACCACAATTTTTATTTAGTCCTTAACATCCTGAAGTTTTTTTGTTTAACAAAACTATTTCAAAAATTCATTCACATTTGAATACATTTCACAAATTGTGAAGGGAGAGAGATAGAAAATAGAAGAGTTCAAACAATTGAAAAAAAAATAATGTGCAAACTGTGTTCACGTCTGTGAGTGTATTTTTTTTCGAAGCAAATATCCTGCTGTTAAACATTGCGTGCATAGTCTGACGTTTTTAATTAAGTTATCCTTATAGGTCAGATATGTATGTATATATGTTTTGTTTAGCAGCAGCAATTTTTATCTGTGTTCATTCATTTACTTTCAACTCGTATTTTTAATTCTCTTAAAGGAGTTTAAGATTGTCCGCTTGTGCCAGCAGTTCTCACTCACGTCTTTCCAAATATATAGTAAGTATGTGTGTGGTTCTTTTCTTTAAGTGTGTTTTTAGTCCATGTTTTGACAGTTATTAATACCCGAATGTCATTTTAAGTGATCGTATTTTTATTCTTAACGTATTTGCCTTTTTCTCTCTCATTTGTTTCCTTCTTAATTTTATTTTGCTTGTGAACAGTATTTTATTCATATATATTTTTGCCATGATTTATGATATCTAGATGACCTTATTGGTTTTTGTTTTACCTGAAACTACAATTTTGCTTAAGCAGCAACTCCTTGTTGTTATTGTCGTTTGCTATTAAATTTCCCTTATCTAACACAATAGCCTTTCTTAAGCTGTGTTGCTTGTCTGTCCCTCCGTTCATGTATTTGACTATAAGACAGATCTTTACTTTTGTTTTTTTTTATTAAACACCGGCAAATAGAGACCCCTTAGTGTTTCATTGTTAGGTTTTAGTTTGACTTCTATGCGATTTTGCAATATCATCTTATGCAAAATAAAGTAAGATGCTATTTTATTTTATTGTACTGTTAACAATAACAATAATTTTTCTCTTCCTTTTGTATTTAACACATGTATGAAAGTGCTTCTGAATTTGTGTAACCAACTGCATTTAAATTTAATTATTATCGTACCTTTGTGGGAATACTTGAAATGTTTTCATTTATAATCACCACTTAGTAAAAGGTGTGATGTGTTTTTGCAACAATACAGATAAATCTCACATCGTTGACGAATTATTTCCTTCGTTATTAAACATCATTATTAATATATATTTGTGGGGTTTCTAAAACACTGACGAAGTTATGCAATTCGACCATTCAATATCTTAGTTATAAAACGTCAACATTTTGTCATAAATTTTTGTCATTTTTGAACATTTCTCAACTAAGACGGCTGTTCAGGATAAAAAAAATGCATTATTAAAAGTAACAAAACTTATTTGAGCTATAAGTTACAGGAATTTTGTAATTTTTAACATATAAAACATAAAGTTCGGCAAAATTAACTTATGAATTATAATTACACTAATAAATAGCATAATAATAGCATTTTAAAAAATTAACACAAATCATATGTGGCCTTAATTATGAAAGTGGCATAAAGCGGGTGCCAGATACATAAATGTTCAGCTTCAGTATATGTGGTTGTGTGCGTTTGTTTAACAAAAATAGTCACACATAACTATACTATTGGTGTGAATATTTCTTATAAAAAAAGCACACAACCAGATATATTGAGCTGATTATTGATGTGTCTGGCACCAGCTTTAGTCATATTCATTTTGGTTAGAAATATTAAATAAATCTTGAAAAAATACCAATAAATATTTAATAAATATTAAATAAATTTATATTAATCGAGACTAGCACAACTTTAAATTAAAATAAATAAAAATATTGATTTACTTGCTTAAATGTAATCTACTAAATATCTCGACCAAAGAAATATATGACTTAGGACACTTTCATTATAAAGGGCACAAACATACATACATATTTATATGTAGTATGTACCATGATATAAATATAGAAGGTACTTCCAATCTCTCATTTTTTCTTGACATTCACCATCTGACAACTATAAACATTCTGAAGTTTCTGGTGAAATCGTGCTACCGTATTTATTTAATATTTCCCCCACTGTTTCCTGTTTGTTTGAGAATTTTATTGTCAAATGTGTAAATACAATAATTGAAATTTATTTGCTGGAGGTTTAGCATGCCTATATACGCATTCAAAATTTGCGATTTAAGTCTACTGATGATAAACCACCAGCAAATAATTTTAAATTATTATAATTTTTATATATTAAATGCATGGTAATAATATTTTTATTTTTCATTAGCAAAAACAACGACGATTTTTGAAGAAAAAAATTTAGAGAATTCAAAAACAAGAACTCAAAAGTATTTTAAAAAAACGTCCTAAATACTTTTACTGAATTAGGACATAAGTAAAAATATGATTGTAGCATTTTTTTGATTCCCTTCATTTCCTGGTGGCTAAGAGCTTTGAATATCTGTGAAATAGACTTGCCAAAAGATCTTCTTCAATATTTTAGAGAAACAAGATACGAATTATGTAGATTAAACAATATGCAATATCAATCAATAAACTTAATGAAAATTTATTTTCAACTAATCAAAATCATCAATCAATTTGGTTTCTCAACGCCACATTTAGATGAAAATATAGTTAAAAGCTTTGTATTAAGAAGAAAACTTAAAAATATGAGACAAGTTATTACATAACCACTCTTCAAACTTCACAGATGTGCAGTTATGTATATCACTTTAATTATTCGTAAATTTTTGTTAAGAGAATTACTCATTTTTGTAAAAAAAATTCTAGGGGAAATTAATTTTTTTTTAAATTTTTTACTATATGGGAAAATTTTTCTCTATTTCTCTCAAAAACCAAACTTCAAAAATACGTATTTAAAAAAAAAGAGAGAATGGGAGTACCTTCTATATTTATATCATGCTATGTTAATATAAAAAATATAATTTGTCTGCTTTCTCAAATGCTGCTTCCGTTGTATTTCTATAGAAATATGGTATTAATTAACTGCATAAAATTTATAATATAAACCAGACAAATCAAATAATATCCTTTTCCAAACAATCCTAGTGTGCTAAGCTAGTTTTCCCTTTGTATTTATACATTCTTTATTTCCCACTATTTCTGATTTTCCCATTTATTTAATTTATTTATAGTTTGCCAGTTGGACAACGATAAACTTATGATAGTGCCTAAAATTATGCAACAGATAGATTTAAATTTTAATGTGCTGTGTGATCATTTATTGGTATCCCCTAACATATACTTTGATACCTTGCATAATAAATTGAGTGAGTTTAATTTACATGGATGTACATATGTATATGTATGTGTTAGATGAAAAATGTTCCGCATAAACAGTGTTGCCACAACCTAAATTTTTGTTATTAAAGGAACGAAAGGAAATTTATATAAACATTTTAAATGTACATATGTATGGATATTTATATCAAAAATTTTGATTTTTTGAGTTAAACTTTAAAGCCATTATTTATAAAATTTATTACATGTAGCCTTTTAAAGTTTTATAAAGAAATTTTTTTTTATGACAATCTGCTTTACAAACCTTTATTAAGCTTTAATAATTATTATAAATAACAATGCAAGGTTTTCTATTATATAATTGGGCTCTTCAGTTTTAGGCATGTTTCAAAACTTCTGCACACATTTAAAAATATAAATTTACATGATTTTATGTAGAAAATTCAACAAAACAATAATAAAAGACTTGCTTGTACTGAAATAGAAAAAAATCAGCATAAAATTTGAAAATCGTCTGTTTGGTTGATATTTTTTTTGTGTGAGTGTATAATATTGTAGACCTTTATTGTAACAACTGGCGTGTGTACATATGTACGTGTTCGGACCTCAAGCCGAACACGTACATATGTACAGACGCCATTTTTTTTGTGAGAAATTTTTAGATTCTTTAATTGAAGTGTAGTGAATTTTAATCAGAAATAATTCATAGTCAGGCTCAAGTTCAGTAACTTAACTTAATTTAGGTACAGTAATATAATTTCGTGCTAACCTAAATAGAAAACTGAAAAAAAGGAAAAAACAGAAAATTAATAGTGATACTTATAAATGTGTTTACCAAAGGTAAATGAATTGTATACACAACAATCGTTTCTCATATTCCGTTTCATTGTAAATTTAAGTTAAATAGCTGATGTTAATAAGAATCTCTGCCCAAGTAGATAGACTAGGGTGCTGATGAAGTGCGTGGCTGCACAGAAAAGTATCGGTATTTCCCCCAACTTAAAGTCTAAGTTTAATTTTTCTTCTCTTCTTTAGAAACTCACATTAATTTTTTTTTTGATTTATATTATTAATATAATATTGATATTAAAAATCCACCTACTCTTAATATTTTTATAAAAAAATTATAGACTAGTTGACGAAATTCAGGAGACTACTGAGAACTAAATACATTCAAACTTATAATCATTGAAGTGTCCAAATCACTTCTTGTTTCAATTCAAAATGACAATTTGTCGTTATATAACAAAATTACGATCACGTTGACTGTTTAGTGCTTATTTCAACATATAAAATATGCTACGTTTTTTATTTAAAAAAATTTAATAAAAACTAGAAACATTTTTTATTTGTGAGATAAATTCAGTCTACATATAGTGATTTTCATCATCAAGAAAACAAAACCTTATATTAGCCCTTTATCACGAATTGTTACAATTATGTATGTATAATAATTGAAATTTATTTGCTGGTGGTTAAGCATGTCTATATACGCATTTAATTGGCGCTTGAATAAAGATGTAGAAAAATAAAATGAGTCCACCTAAATATAAATTATTTGCTCGGTTTTGTATCAGTTCCAAAGCCTACTAAGCTTATTTTTTCTTTGTGATTTTCAGAAATATTATTATTTTATGAATTCTCATATAGTTTTTGAAAGTCTGTGCATAAAGTAAGAGATTTGTGACTGTTAAAAATTTGTGGTTGAAGTCTACTGATGATTTAGTTCAAGCGCCAATAAAATGCGTATATAGACATGCTACACAACCAGCAAATAAATTTAAATTATTGTATTTACACTTCTGACAATATGTCAAATAAATAAATTTAATTATGTATGTATGTAATAAACCATTAAATCTCTATAAAAATTGTTAATTAAATGTGAGGTCAATCACTAATAAAATTCTGCGAGAAATTTCTCTCTCAACCAATTAGAATTTTTTTGTTAGCCCTATGCAGCTTATTTTTTTAGTTTTAACCATTTAAGGCATATCAAAAAAAAATATAATTAAATTCTATTAAGAATGAGTTGGTCTTTTTTATGTTCAATGTATATTTATTTAAGTGAGAACTACTGCCAGGATTATGCTCAAAAAACATGCAGAAGAAATAAAAAAAGACTTAATAATGTTGTACCATAGAGAAAAACATCGGTTATCATATTTTGAGAAAAATTTTCGAGACACTTGAATCAAGTTTAAACAACTTGAAATTCGAACTTTCACCGATATAAATATTATCATTGAAATAAGCTCTTTTAACTTTAGTAGTTGTGAACGTTTAACAGAGTTAGTTTTACTTTTGAAAATAAAAATAAAATTATTTCTGTATGTAAATTAGTATAAGTTGAATGCATTTTTTGTTTGAACTATTTTCTGATTTTTAAATGAAAAAGTAGTTTTATGTTGTTCCTGTTTTAAACAATAAAACTCGTAACAAATTAAAAAAAAATATTAAATAAATTAATAAAATATTAAAATTAAATATTAAATGTTATTTAGTTCTTTTTTCTATTTTCAGTTTTTACGGGCATTTGTTAACCGCTTAAAATAAGTTTTCAGTTGCATGAGAAATTTGCTTGTGCTACAAATAAAAATTATATAAAAATGTTTATTTCAATATAAATACCAAGGCACATTTATTTCCAGGTAATATCAGGATTACAAAAACAATGAAAAAATACAACAATGAAAAAACAACATGACTTTTAGTTTATCCAAAATATGAAAAATAGAATTTGTTGTAACACAGTAATAATAAAGATTATTCACAGAAAGTTTAAAAAATTTCTCCACGGCAGCTACCACTAACTAACTAACTAAATTTGCAACGGTCAGCACTTTTTACAATTTTGTAATAGTTTTTTCATATTGAAATTTTTTTTTTAATTTTTTTTAATTTCCCTTTCGTAAAAAATTTTAGAAGGTTTAGATGAACTGTAATTTAAAAAAGAATAGCTCAGCTGCATTTCCGCTACTACCTGGTGAATGTGCCTTGATAAATACCATAAATACTGTGGATTAATTTTTATAAAAATTAAACCAGTATTTCAGAAATCTGACATTATTAGATTTAATTTATTATTTAAAAGAAATAATTTTTGTACCCATAACTATTCAGTTTATTACCAATTACTTAAAAAAGGAGGTAAAGACAAAAGGAAAATCTTATTATCCGAAATGTTTATTTATAAAAATATCGGAGTTCACAAAAACTAAAATTTTGTATATAAGGAAGGAAAAAAATTGAAGGACACGTAAATGGAATCTGTGCCTTTTCTAATTTGTCTGAAAATAACTTATGGACCTTATTATGATTTTTGTATTTTGACTTCCTAGATTAAAGAACAAATGTTGGGTCGTTCTTTAATGTATTACAAAAACGTCGTAGTAAGAGTCGAAATACGCCAGACACGATAAGGGTGCATGTATTTAAAAAAATTGGTGAGATAAAAAGTATATATCAGCAAGCGTCCAAATCTTAATTAAAAATATATCCAAAATAAATTTTTATATCGCGGAATTTAATTGTTTTTGTCATAAAGCTATTACTGCCTGCATATTGAAAATGTGTCGTACTTATTTTTACATAATGCAGTTCATGATTTCTTAAAATTTTTTTAATTACTAATATGTAGTATTATAAAACTCTTTAGCTAAAAATTCATTTTTTTTTATTGATATGAAGTTCAATTAAGTTTTAATATTAATAATTGTTTTTGTTTGGAACAGAAAAATTATTTTTAAATTCTATTTACATTTCACAATAGATTTTTTATTCATAAATATCTCTTTTTTTTTTGTTTCATTCTTAATTTCATTCAAAACATAACAATTTCAATTGATTTCTGTTTTATTTTTTATTTTTAAATATTGCATAGCATTTATTTGATTTTAGTTGTATTAATGATTTTTTGTTTGCCAACAAAATAAATATACAAAACAATAGCAGTTAAACAATAGAATTATTTATTCACATTGTTGTATGTTGTAACAGCTAAATAGAATGATGATTGAAAGTGGTATTTCGAATTGAAAAGTTAAACTTCTATTGATACGTATACAAAGCAAATGTTTGTTTTCTTAAATTGTTTTTTTTTTAATTTGTTTATTATCTAAACTATCTATTTAATTGTAATAATAATAATAATAATATAACTATGAAACATGTTTTCCTTTAAAGATGATATTCCATCAGAAAGGGATAATGGAAATATGTGTTATATTCATTTGTGGTACCTTAGATTTATTAAGGTAATTTTATACGATTTAATAAAATACCATACACCTAGAAATTTTAGCTAATTGAAGAAAGTAAAGGAACATTATTTTGTATTGCACAATGTTAATAAATAATTTGTATTAAATTCATTAAGATCAATGATGTTGTAGTAAGTCCACAGGGGAACGGACAAAATAGAAACTAAGTTTTCGAAATAGTTAATATTACACATATTTGTATTGCTAGAGTATAAAAATATGTGTGCATATATCTTAGTATAAATCTAAATACATATCAATATGTTAGCAAATGTCTCACTATATGAGGTGCTTCAAATTTGCTGCAACTTGCACAGGAAAACAAAAGAACTTTGCGGAACCTTCAAAACATATATTCATCCCAATTTTTCCATTTCCTCCGTTATTAATAACAATTCCCAGGGAATTTGTTCCATTTGCGTTTGTTATGAATTAAAATTTTCCTGAGAAAAAATTCCCAGGGAAAAAAGTAAGCATTCATATCGCACACTAAATCATCATCTTTATGATTTAGTGTGCGATATATTCTATATAATATGAAGAAGAATTTTTTTAAGAATTTTCTCTCCAAACATTTTGAAAGCAACTAATTAAAAAACTTTAAAATCGAATTAAAAAATTATGTAAAATTATAAACAGAAAGCATAAATAAGTACCAGGATATTATATTTCTCTCGTCTTTTAGGAATAATTTCTATTAAAGCCGTACAAACATGCACTTCAGAAACATAAAATACTTTTCTATATTTATGATTTATTTGAACGGGCTAAAGTTCGTATCGCTTTTTTAAGCCAAATTACATGTGATAATTATTAATGAACAAATAACATCAAAGTTAGTTGTAAATATTCTGACAACACATAGTTGAACGGAAAAGCCAGCTGTTTTCGAAGGCCACTCAACCTTCATCATCAGCGTTCTTCTGTGTTGGTCCACTGTGTGTGGTGTCAGTTGATGTAGATTTCTGCCTTATACGAAACTTTCTTGCAAATGGAATACGTGAATTGTTTTGATTCATCGTATTTCAATTTGCTGAAAACGTGTTTTGTAATGAAAGCCCAAATTTACCATCTGTAATTTACAACAGACTTTCCATTGTCGTTTATTCCCCAATAATTATGCACATGTTAGTTAATTTCCTTATTTTTTGTTCTACTTAAGACAAACTTTTTTGGTTTGTTACTATTAAGTATATATATTTAATTTTTTGTCACAGGCACTTGGCTATAATTTAAGTTAATTTTTAATTATTATTTTTCGAATTTAATTTGTTTCTATATTTGTGATTTATTTGAACGGGCTACAAAGTTAGTTGTAAATATTCTGACAAACACATAGTTGAACGGAACAAACAGCCAGCCGTTTTCGAAGGCCACTAAACCTTCATCATCAGCGTTCTTCTGTGTTGGTGCCCTGTGTGTGGTGTCAGTTGATGTAGATTTCTGCCTTGGAATACGTGAATTGTTTTGATTCATCGTATTTCAATTTGCTGAAAACGTGTTTTTTAATGAAAGCCCAAATTTACCATCTGTAATTTACAATAGACTTACCATTGTCGTTTATTCTTTATTAATTATGCACATCTTAGTTAAATTGCCTATTTTTTCAGCAAATTGAAATACGACGAATTAAAAGAATTCACGCATTCCATTTGGCTGATGACTTACTAATAAGAACTTTAAAAAAGCAGGGGTGCTACTAAGTATGTGTTAACATATGAGAAATGTCCACACATGCAAATATTTGCGGCAAAATTTATTTAGTTCTATAAATAATAATAAAACAAATAAGTGTTATAAATGCTAAATAAATAGTTTTAAAAATACAAATAGTTTTATTGTTAAATAACAATTAACACATGAAATGTGATTTATATAGCTAAGTCCCTGCCCAGGTTTGTAATTTTTGTTGCAGCAATTCTTGAGCTTATTGGTAAGAGGAACGAGAAGATTGGAAGGGGGTACATAGTTTCAAGTGCTCGGCAATTATCTTTTGTTTTGAAATTCGCTCTTGTTAATTTAAAGTTGATAAGTGTATTTGACGTTTTATTACATTTAATTTCGTCAGTTGTATGAAAAACAAAAAATACAACAGAAAGTAAATAGAGTTGTTAACTTTTTCAGACTTTTAAAAAATTGCAGCAACAGAAATTGCAAGTCTGGACGATAACTAAGTAGCATAGCTCTAACCAGGTGTTTTTTCTGTTCTTCTCTTATATATGCAAAAGCAAATGCTTTTATTAAACCACAACCTTATTGACAACGGAAACATAAAATTTTTATTAAATTTCAATTACTGAGCTTTGCAGTTAGTGCAGAATAAAGTGTAAATGTTAAACAGTTTATTCAGATTTTCCCACGTCCTGTATATGTTTATTCCCCGTCTTTTTAGAATGAGAGGATTTTTTTCCGCAAAACAAGTGATTGGGAAGAGAAAAAACTCCCCGAAAAATTCATAATTGTGCTGATTCTATCATAATTACGAAATGAAAATAATGTTGTCAAAACGAAACCCAAAAAAGCTGACATTGTGGTAAAGCTACATAAAAGATCGGTTTTATAACTGCAGTAGAAGCACCTATGTCAAATCCGTTTATATTGATAAAGTAAAAATAGCTGTCAGTGCATATAGAACCAGGAATATTCCCGGTCCTGAGGATTCATCCTGTGACATAATCAAACTCATCGACGAAGATGACTTAAACCTGTTTGCAAAATTGTTTAACCATGCTTATAATAGAAGTATGTATAACCAAATAAATAGTGGTGAACTTAGGCCTAGGGCCGGGCCGAGGGTAGCCAGATATAAAGGGCACCAAAACTTAAAGATTAAAGAATGTAAGTGTAATAAGAATTCGAAAATTGATTCAGCTAAGTTTGGCCTTAAACAAATACGAAATTTCTATTAAATTAAAGAAAATGTGTTGAATTGACAAAAAGATTAGAATAAGCATATGCAAATTAGAACGTGTACAGTACATATAGTATGTACAAATATGTGTCAAAATTAAAAAAAAAATAATACACAATCATTTAGGCATTTAAAATATGTATATGTATATCGGTCATTTACTCAAAGAACATATAACCCAAATAAAACAAAATTGTTGAGTCAATAATGCAGAATTCATCCTCATATCGTTCTGCATATTATGATAAAGTTTCATACAAATATCATGTTTAATCAACCCTCAACGAGTGCCTAGAGCAGGAGTAGCCCTAAATCCAAAACAAAAATAATCTAAAATCGTGAAGCGACTCCAGACTCATCAACTTGATGAGTCACGTCTTGAAGATATTTCAAAAATTATACATAATCCTACCTGCAGAAAAGTTAAAATCTACATGGGCAGAACTCAAGTAGATTCCAAACTAGGAAATGCAAAAGAGAAGTTTTGTTGTGCACACAGACGCTTTAATTTTATGAATAAACGTAAGAACATACATATGTGCGTATTTCTTTGATTTATGGATTATGAAAAAGCAAATGGGCGCATTCATAAGACGTAACTGTTGAGCTCAACAGTTGTGAAACTGCTGGCAACTGTTGGCCCCAACAGCTACTTCTTAGAAACGGCTTGATGTATATAATGTAATTGTATATCTTTATTTCGTTACTTCATCGCATTTGTAATGTAAAACTTAACAAATATTTGTTGCTGCCACCTAACAAAACATATTAAAGAAATAGCTTTATTTGACCAGCTGTTTAGACTGAGCACAACAAAATTACTCAACTGTTGAGTGGAGCGGAGATACTCAACTATGCGTTTCTAAGACAAACACTCAACGGTTGCGCAACTGTTACGTCTTATGAATGCGATCAATGACTCCGTTAAAGATGACAAACTTCTCGAATTATTGCAACAAATAGATATTTACCAAAAAGACATTTGCTGTATACAAAAAAGAAGAGAGGAGTCTTAGGACAACCGGTTAAAGCAATGCTGTTTAAATATATAAAAAAAACTAATGTTTCAAATAACAATGGAATAAAATTAGTATATTATTTGATGATGTCAAATTCGCCGCAAATATTTCAAAACATTTACATAGCGTCTATACCTGATAAAATAAAAAAAAGGCCAAGTTCCGACCAATGCATGCAGTGTGTATATTTACAGGAAGCCATTCGAGCTGTTTGTACCCCCCTCATAACTTTGTTCCCCGCAATCGTAAAATTATAAAATTTAAACCATAATTAGAATAAACTCATGTGATTGATTGACAGTTTTACAACGAAAGGTTCCGGAGATATGGAGGTGCAAAAAGTGCATATTTTAAGACATACTCACTGACCACTGACCACTGACAAACTCATCAATATTATGAAGCACTTCCGCTATAGCTACAGATCTGGAATTTGGTACACAAGTAGATCTAGGTGAGCAATGAACTAGAAAAATCTAAGAACCCGAAAATTTTAACCCCGGGGGCGGGGCTACGCCCATAAAACTTAAACTTTGTGCTAGTGAGCTGAAATTTGGTACAAAAGTAGAACTATGTGAGTTATCACCTAGAAAAATCTGAAAACCCGAAAATTTTTACCAAGGGTCCGGGGCTACGCCCATAAAGCTCTGAATTAAAAACACATATCTTGAGCGTTTAACTCAAGCAATTTTATTGAAATGTGGTACACATGTTACAATAATACAAAGCCATAAATTTTTATAAAAAAAGTGCCTACTATTTCATATACATTTGAATATACTACATATTTATAAATTTATTACTATCCGCTTCCAACGAAACTCGGCAAGAAAGATAACTATTGGCCAAAGAAAACCTTAAGATTGAAAAAGTTTGCGGTATCACGCCCAATAAAAAATATAATTAAAATTTGCGCTAGTTGGCTGAAATTTAATAAGGAAGTAGCTCTAGATTACGAACTAGCTAAAAAAAATCTGAAAGCCTGAAAATTATAGCCAAGGACGTAGCCCCGCCGTCCAAAAAGCTCAAAATTAAAAAAACAAATCCAATGCGTTTAACTAAAGCGATTTTATTGTAATTTGGGTTACATGTTGCAATAATACAAGGTTATAAATGTTCTTTAAACAAAATGGGAGTTAAAACCCCACAAAATTTGCATTCCTATTTAATGTATGTACTTCGATTCAGCATATTTAAATATACTGTTTATGTATTCATTATTACAAGTTCCCAGCGAAACTCAACAGGAGAGATAAACACTCGCCAAAGAAAATGTTGAGTTTGAAAAATCGGGCTTGATCACGCAAATAAGAATAAGAAATTTAAATTTTCGCTAATGAGGTGAAATTTGATAGACAAGTATTTCTAAGCTAGAAACTACCTAGAAAAATCTAAAAGCCAGGAAAATATAGCCATAAGGGCGGGGCTACGCCCATTAAGTTTATAACTAAAACACGAAATGTAAACCGTTGGCGTAAGTAGTTTTATTGAAATTTGGCATACATGTTTTAATAATGAAAGGCTATAAATTTTCCTTTAAAAAAGTGGGCGTTAAGATGACAATAAAATTTAAGTCTCTTCTTTCATGTACTTCGGATCAGCAGATTTATACTACTTATGTAGATATCATTGTCCGTTTCCATCGAAAGTTGACACATATGATTGGTACTGATTAAAAAAATTTTCTTTTAAACAAGTGGGCAGTAATACGCCATAAAAATAAAATAATTAAATTTGCGCTAGAGAGCTGAAATTTGATAGGCCAGTAGGTAAAAATAAGAAACCAACTAGAAAAATCTAAAAAGCCAAATATTTAAACCAGGAGTGGCAGGGGCCACGCTAATACTGTACTGAAACTTTTAACTGAAACTTTAACTTAAAACAAAATCTTGAGTTTAAAAAAGAGATGGAGAGTGGGGGTAACAGCTATAATATTTAAAGCTAGAATTTGAACTAGAGAGTTTAAATTCAATACCCCTTAAGTTAAGGGTTGAGTTGCGTACAGGAAAAATCAGAAAGCACTTGTTGTTACATTAGGGAAGTAGGGCCATGTTTATAAAAACTTAGATCAATGTTATACGGCAGAGAACTAAAATTTTAAAAAAAAATTGACTTAGGTAAGTTACCAACTAGAAAATATTTAAAACACAAGCTACTCTATTGAAACTTTCCATGCACATTTCACTTACGCTAGCCTTTATTTTTGCATTTTCAAAAGTACTACGTCTAAGCAGACTTTAGAAAAATAGGCCGGGTCACTTTCACTAAAATATACACTATATTTACATATTTCTACTCTGATGATTCTTAAAAAATTAAGTACATCACTCGGTCCTTGTAATGACACAATAGAGCACATATCACACTCTAATCCATTATTGTATGTAGGTCTGCCATTTTAAACTGACGCAGTCATTATGAATAGAACTATAACATACTAGAAATTTAAAGTTTAATAAGCTTTATTAAGAAAACCTTTCAAAAAGTAGTCAGATCCTCACAAAAACATAAATGTGAAAAAAGGCCAAGTTCGTTTCCAAAATTTCGGCCATTAAAAGTAGTGAGATAAAAATTTTGACCAAGTTCTTGTTTGGCACAATACCTATCACTGTAATATTCTATGAATTATATAAATTTGTAATCGTAAGAGTGTCATATAATTTCTAGATAATATGCTAACTTGGCAATAATTTTACCTTTCTAAAAAGAAGAGAATAATGCATACTTGTTTATTTCCTTATATCGGGAAAAATATTGTCAAGTTAGCATATTATCTAGAAATTATATGATACTCTTAAGGTTACAAATTTATATAATTCATAGAATATAACAGTGATAGGTATTGTGCCAAACAAGAACTTGGTCAAAATTTTTATATCACTACTTTTAATGGCCGAAATTTTGGAAAGGAATTTGGCCTTGTTTTCACATTTATGTTTTTGTGAGGATATTTCTATCAGCAAACGTCAAATTTCATAGCAGAGAGAGAGTGATATTACGTGTGGACTGCAATATTAGTATTATATCAGATATTATAATATTGTTTTCATAATATATATTTAGAAAACAATATTATGATATCAAACGCACAAATACATAGATACGAGAAGAGAAATTTGTGTATTGAAATGAAAATGAATATTTTTTTGTAAACAAATGCTGAAATGTCTTAACAACAAACGATGTATTAAAGAAATGCCAAAATTTTTTATAAAACACATAGTAATATTAAAATAAAGGAAGATGATCACTGCGCGGCTGCTTGATAGTTATGAAATATTATGATATTTACAAGAGTTCGTTCTCCCCTCTATAAATATTAATATTAATATAAATATATTTTTCTTCTCATTCCGCCGACGTTTTATTTCGTATTATAGTTAGTATACCTGATACTAACTATTCATGTTCACATGAAAAGCAAAGTGGGGCAAGGATGTGTTGTTTCTCCCGTACTTTTGGATATCTCTGAAGAATAAGTATTTCAATAGTCGTAAAGCAGCTCTGGGCGAGTCAACATGACGCGTCGTTGGCAATTATTTCTTAATTGCAACCAGGCCACTGTTGTTTATTGGCCTTCGAGAGTTTTGCGTCTCAATCGCACTGGTTGACTGATCTGCCACGAATTACCGAATAATCTTGCAATACTTTTGTGGAATTTCCTTAACAACAACGTTGCTACTTCCTATGTGATGGCATAGGTCATGTACAGTCAGTCACAAAAACATTTTTATTACTGTGAATAACATCATGGACATATGGTTTTATCACTCGTCCATTTTTGTGCAACCATATTCTGAAAATTTACTTTGTAGAATATGTACTATAAATAAATAAATAAAGAACGGCCCTATGCATAAGCAAAAATTGGCATGAAGTTAGCAAAAGTGTCGAAATTGAATTAGGTGTTAACGAGTACCTCCATACAATTTGACATTAAAAATGGTCGCATTACCTAATTTTAATCCTCTAAGTCCTAGCATGATTTTTAACGTGAATTTTCATGGCAAAAATATTTAAGATCATGTTCAATTTTGCCACTTATGCTAACTTTTTTTTTTTTTAATTTTTGCTTATACATAGGGCCATAAATAAATAAGTATTTCATGAAGCTTTCAATGAAGTGAATAAACAGACGTGAACGGAGAAGACATAAATAACATAAGATATGCTGGTGATATCATCAAGATCTACAGCCATACCTATTGATTGAACTAGTCAACAAATTTAAATACTTAAGTACTTGCGGATATTGAAATCAAATAGAGGCTAGAAAAGGTCATAACCACTTTTCTTACATTTTAAAAAAACTTATGTAACCGAGATATAAATGTCGCGTCTTTAAATGTCGTTATATATGGTCGATATCACTTTACGCAATGGAATCATGGAATGAACACTAAAAACTACATATGAATGCATAATGAATGCATTGCATACATTAGAAAGTTATGAAATGTCGACATACCGAATGCTTCTTAGAATATCATGGACCTGCGTGTTCCATGCACAGAAATGTTTAGAAGATTAAATACACAACGATTACTGCTACTTGCAATTAATATTAAAAAAAACTTCATATTTAAAGTCCGTAAACAAATGCATCGATTTTGAAACATACAAAATTGAACTGGAATGACTATGGCCAAATATAAAGACAAATCGTGATTCCCTTACATTCTTAACACTGGGTCCTCACTTAGGAATTTCATTGCTGAAAACAAGCAATAACTTCGGCAGAATAATTTTATTTTTTTGGATTCATGCTTGAGGCGGAGAATACGTATTGCAATTTTTCCCACAAATATTACACACTCATAGGGCAGGTATTGACTAAAATATATAATTTACCAATGCTACAGTACGAAATATTTATGTTTAGTTGATCTTTTATTATGTTTTCGGATGATGTCTTTTTATATTTTGCTCGAATTCGCTGTTTTGCAAAAATTAATGAAAACTACAACAAAAGTGGCAACAGATTGCTTGGCAATAATTGCTCGAGCAATCAGCATAAAAATCATTGCGCAATGGATTGACACTTATGGCAATCGCTATCTACATGCAGGAAATTTCATGGATGGACGCAATCAAATTTGACAGTTGCCGCAATCGATATTGCTACGCGAAAACCCAGTGCAAAATGATAAGCATTCACAAACAGCCAGAGAAAGAGAGAGAGAGGTAGAGTGAGGATTTTCGTAAATAAAATAGAAAGTTATTAACTAATAAAAGATTAATGAATTTACTAATATTTACATTTAATATTCTAGTGTATATTGTATGCAATTGTATTATAGATTACTTGACAAAAATGACTCTTCCAATTTATAGGAGATTACTTCATAAGGTTCAGACGTATGCCTCGCTGGGCATTACAAGTACTTAAAGGATTACACCCAGGGTGACCGATGAAAATTTTCAAAAAGTGGCAACAAATAGCGGATTGGACAAAAAAAAGGGGCAATATTAAAAAAAAACGAGACAACTAGGCTAAAGCTTTTTTTTCTAATGTCTCATTATATAACTCACTCTAAAAGAAGGGGGTCAAAAAGTGGCAAGGCAGTCGAAAAAGTGGCAATTTTCCATTTTAGTCGGTCAAATGTTCACACTGATCACACCTCAGGCTGCATTGGACGTGATTCTTTACCTAATTCCTATAAAATACTTTGTGGTGAGAACGGCGACTAAAAGTCTTCTTAGACTAGTTGAAGCAAGTAGTAGCACATCAATCTTAAGTGAGATCAGTTTTAGTGGTCGCAGCTCCGTATACAATGGGTTCACGGAATATAAAGTCGTTGAAATTGATTTTAGTAGAACACCCTCACTTTAAATTCCGGATGGGGACTATTGGATCAAATTTAAAAAGCTGTGTGAGGGTTGGCCCAAGGGCTGATGTCTTTATCTTGGGAACGAACATTCGTAGTTCTTTCAGTTTGTCGAATTAATGAAGTATTTTCAAAGCTGAGATCCTGGCAATGTGGCCGAAGGCGAGGAGATAACTTTCGTCGACAGTAAGGTAGCGCTAAAAGCTTTGAAGGGATACAATGTCAAATCGAAACTAGTGGAAGGGCTTAGGGAAAAGAAATTGCCCGTGAGCCGGGTTGGCGTTAAATTAGGGAATGTGTAAAATTGCCGATAGGAGCAAGCAGGACCAAATGTTCATGTGGAAAAAGGGAGCATTGAAGATTTTCGAGGGATATCTGGCCAAACCTTGACTCTGGAAGATCCAAACTGCTACTGGATATTCATAGGAAGGCAGCAACGCCATATTCATGAGAACATAAGTAATATCGCAAAGTGTAAACCGGATCTAAGCTAATCTAGGCGTTGGCTGAAGTAGTTACCACGTTGACTACAAAACCGAAGATCAATGGGTTCAATCCCTGTATCCAACAGTCATTAAATAACAACACCACGCGTTTTTCTGATGTGTATTAGTGTCCCTTTGTATCGGTTGTTGTAGGAAAGTTCAAGTGATGAAGGCATAGTCACTGGTCACTGAACTATACCGACTTCAGCAGATGCTAATCCGAATGTAATATCAGAGCGCCCTCCTTCGTTGTGTAGCAGAATCATCGGCAAAGTAAAATAACTAACAAAATGGCTACCAAACACAGCTTCAAAAAAATTCGCCTCATCGGACACCAGAAGGCGCTACAACACTGCATTATTAAAAACCGTGCAAAAAGCAGAGTTGTAAAAGAATGAAGTTTTCTTCTATCACTTTCTTCACCACCTGTCTTCTATCACTATCCCTTTCCTAAAGAATGTAACCCCTACTAATAGTACTAGGCATTAATTGCCTGAGTGTTACTTCTCTTTAAAAAAACCTAAAAAGAAGTAATCAAGTAAAAATATTTTGTAAAAGCTTCGAAATCGCGTTGTTTTTTTGTTACGAAAAATTTAATTATACCACGTTCCGCGTGCTACGAAACAAAGTGATTTCAAAATGAAATTACGAAGCAAATTTAAAGTGTTCATACTGGTAATAAACAGCATTTGAGTTAATTTCGCAATCATTCGAATTTTCGCATTTTGTGGAAATAATACTTTTTAATATTTAAATAAGTTGTTCACGATTACCTTTTATTTTATATTTAGGGAATTCACAATGAATATATTGAAATTTTAAAGTGGCAACATTGTGCGATCTTAAAATGTTCATTGTGAACACAATCAGGCTTATCATGAATTCCAAATGTGAAAATTTCCGAATCAAATTTTTCGTTCACATGCATTTTAATTTCGTATCATAAATTCGAATAAAACTAAAAGCTTAAATATTTCCACTTTTTTCAACAGACGAATCTTTGCGAATGATTTTTGACACCAATTGTTCACACGTTCTGAAATTTCTATGTGAAATTTTATTCATGATAAGCCTGAATATTTTGAAGTATTGAAATAACAAAAGTTTTTATATTACCAATTATTGTTGGATAAATTTATCAAAATAAGTTTTGTCCTGCAAAATGACTAAAGACATCGAAAAATGCAAATATTTTTTTTTAATTTGATTTACACACAAACAAAAACAACAAACTTGCTAACTCATGTTATTAGACTTGTATTGAATGCCTTCAGTAGGCTCGTTTTTTACACAAACGAATGATCAAACCCATTTAACTTACGAGCTACTGAATGAGTTCGAAACGTATTAAAGCATGAAAATTAAAAAGTTGCAGTATTAAGACATATTTGAACTAGCGTGAACTCCTTAATTGAAAAAAAAAAACAAACAATTCCTAACCAATTCTTGCTTCTCGCAGTTGCAAATGGCTTCATGATTAAAAAAAGAGGTTTTCATAAAATAAACAGTATTCTCCATTGTAATCTCTTGTTGATTTCGTCGAAAATAATGTGCCTATTACGGTTGGCAACTCAACTAAGTTGAATTGAAACTGAAACAACTTAACTTTAAAAAAATTAAATGTTATTTTTGGTATTATGGATTACAACTAATTTTAATTGTCTTCGAAACAACTCTCAAAATAAGAGGTTCTTATCTGTGCTATTTTTTTTAAACCATAATAGCCATCACAAAACATTTTAAATATTTTTAGTTTTGCCCTTCATATTTTTTCCTGAGATTCTATGTTTTATGAACAATTGGTTCCGTTGGCATGTAGAATAATGTTGAAAAACTAACACAATAGTCGAAATAAAAACCAAAAAACCACTGATAAAAAGCAGTTATTTCACGTTGACAAAAGTTGTAATCCATAATACAAATTTATCGTATCCTTATCGGGATTAAAGGGCTGACAATTTTTTAACGTGAAATATTTCTCATGAACAAAAAAATGGTACAAAAATTAGAAAATAGGAACACTGACACAACAACAACGTAAAAATTAACAATCACAATTTTAGGGAAAGGGAACAGATTTATGTGAACTTTGAGTGAAATTGGGATATGTCAAAATGTATGGGAAATTACTTAATTTAATTTGATTTCGGCTGAAAAAAGTCACGGCTTATTAGGGAGCGCTTGTCTGGAAATAACAAATATCTATACAGACATACACATACATACATACATACATGGATAGACCAGATATACATAATATTTGTATTAAAATAATTTTTTAAATCGCATTATCCTTAACCTGTTCTTAAATTTAGGGTTCACAAAAGCTATAAATTAAGCTTTAAATAATTCTAATATAATTCAAATATATTTTTATTTAAACATGTAATAATGTCAAAGATGTTTAGGTGTAGGGTATGCAAAAAATCTCTGGTAACAATTATTTTCATATACTATATATATTTTTTTCTTTTTATAAAAGAAACAAATAAAATTAAATAATAATATTTTGATAAAAAATAATACTATAGACAATACAACAGAATATTTGGTTCTTATAAAATTTCTTTCTTGTTTTTGCACTTGTGCCCAGTTATTAAATATTTTCATGTTTGCAATCTTTTTTAAATTTACGTTTACAACAGTTCAATCAGAGTTTCTTCTTTTTGTTTCAAATATTTATATAAAAAAGTTTTTTTTTATAATAATTGTTTTGTTTTGGAATTCTTTTTCTATTATTTATTTCCATGTCAATGGACACGTGTTTGTATAGAAAATTTAAACTACATTTGGTGCTATCGGCGTTCCACAGGATAACCTGCCGCCATTGCTGCTGCTGCCGTCGTTGCTGTTGTAGCCGCCGATGAGGACAACAAATGATGTTGGGGAGGCATTAATAGAGATGTATCGTAGCTGATTTGAGGTCTCATTGTTGGCGAAAGGGATGTTGCAGTTGCTGCCGCATGCTGGTGATGGGAATATTGCTGATTAGCAGCCGCTGCTGCCGCTGCATTAGTGTAATAGAAATTTGTTGAATACTGTTGCAAGTTTTGAGGTAAAGCCAAGTGATAGGAATCTGTAAGATAATTGAAATAATATTAATTTCGAAAGACAAAAGCAAATATATTTTTTTTTTGAAACGATTTAAGTGTTATACTCATCCAAACATCACCTTTGCACAGCAACAACATGAAAGGAAAAGGAGAAAGAAAAGTTAGTTTCTATTTAATTAAACCTTAAAATAAATTTATAATTTATGGTATTATTTCATTTGAATATTAAGTCTTGTGTTTTGCTGACATGTTTTTAAACTTGTAACCATTTACTTTTTTTTACTTTTCAAACTCTCAGACAGGTCTCTCCTTCTAATCGTTGTAGGCGAAACAAGTTTCTAGTTGGTTTGTACACTAAAATGTATATTTTTATTGCTGCATTAAAAATGTCTGTTAGGAAATGTTAAGTGTCTTATTAAGCTTTAAGTGGCGTATAAAGTTTCAGCAAATAAATTATCAAACAAATTAACCATGAGATATATGAATATTTTTTTGCAAATAAAAACGTTTTAGTGACTTAAAATTTAAAAATATTTCAAAGGTAAAATTACAATTTCAAAGGAAAAAATTAAGTAAACATTGTTGAGAAATGTTGCTATTAAAACAAAGAAAGAGCTGATCAAAGCTTGCAGTCACTGCCTTATTTGAGGATTTATTTTTAGTTCAAAGATTTTAGAAAAACGGTCGGAATGTTAAAATGGTAGTGCCTAAATCACTAATTTTCCATTTTTGTCCATTATCCACCTAATGGATGGAGTTCCAATTCTTGTGCAAGTCACACAAAATTTAAGTTACTTTTGTAAATACATCACGGCGCTGCAAGTGCAAATTTAAATGTTCTAAAGTGCTACGCTGAAGTAGAAATATCAAATACGAGGTATAAACATGACTACTATTAAAAACTATTATCAGCGAACTTGTATGGCATTTGAATTAAAGTTTACTCATATGATACAGAGCACTGATGTATTTCTCGACATGTATGTACAAATAAAAGTAATTTCTTTCAAATAAATATACCCTATTCCTCGAATAGAACTGGACATTATAGATGTGTTCCACAAGATTTCATGCAAGTTCGGACTAATGAGAAAATTAAATATTGAAAAGAAAATTACTCTCTGAACGTGTTAAAGTTATCCAAAGTAGCAGTACCGCAAGAAAATTTAATTGCACATCTCAAATACTAACTAACAAAAACAAAAATTGTCATCATGGGAAACAGTCTGTAAATAGAAATATGTACAAATGTAAGGCGTGTTTTTTTTAGAATGTCCCAAATGTGAGCATCACTGATTTATATTAACACTTATTTAACAGCTGATAGTTGCTTTTTCTTTATTTTGTTTTGAAATTTCATTATGAATCGACTTACACCAGAGCAAAGAGGGTGGCGTTAGCTGAATTAGTTAGCACGTTGACTACAAAACCGAAGGTCCTGGGTTCGAGCCCCGTCTCCGACAGTCCTTAAATAACAACACCACGCATTTGTCTTATGTGCATGAGTGTCCTTTGCATTAGTTGTTGTGCGAAAAGTTCTAGAGATGCAGGCATAAGGCACTGGCCACTGAACTATACCGCCTTCAACAGATACTAATCCTAATGTAACAT
Source organism: Tachina fera (assembly GCA_905220375.1). Lineage (NCBI taxonomy): Eukaryota > Metazoa > Arthropoda > Insecta > Diptera > Tachinidae > Tachina > Tachina fera. Next base: position 61,776,705 of record LR999964.1, on the reverse strand, counting down.
CAGTGCGCCCTCGTTCGTTGTGTAGCAGAATGATTGGCAAAATAAAATAACCAATAAAATGGCTACTAAAATACAGCTTCAAAATTTAATACGCCTCATTTGACACCAGAGAGCGCTGCAACACTGCATTATTAAAAAGCGTACAAAAAACAGAGTTGTAAAAAAGAATGAAGCCTATTTCTATCTCTTCTTTCATGGCCTGTCTTTTTTAATCACTATCCCTTCCCTATCACCATCTCCGACTTCAACTCATAGGTATCACTCTAGGTAGCTGCACTCTAAATTTCACCCTTCCTTGCCAGCAGCTTGATAAACTAACTTAACCTACACCAGAGCAACGCGTGGAAATTGTTGACATTTTTAATCAAAATAATTGTTCTATTCGTCTAACTTGTCGTGCACTTTTTCCATTTTATGGCGTACATAATCGTCCTTCAGAGCGGCCAATTCGAAGAAGAATAAAAAACCCCAGATCGTGAGATTTAACCAAATTGGATTATTTTTTTTGGGTCATGTCAAGTCAATTATCTACGTCTATAAATCACAAACAATTGAATACCTGGAAATAAACATTCGAAGAGTTATCGGCGAAACACTGCCGCAATAATGCGAGAAGTTGTTGAGAATTGCTGTTCCATATTGCGCCTTCTTTGCGCCAGACGTGGCGGCCACATGGCAGAAATCACATTTAAACATTAATTTATTAAAATTTTCTTTCCACTAAAGCCCATTTCATTAGTATTCAATATATATTTCCTAGTTTTATTATGATTTAAACTTATGTGACTCTATAAAAAACATCATTTAGCTACAAATTCAAATTAGCTAAAACAATCCTTTTTTCATTTTGCTTTTTAAAATATATTTTTAAATAAAACTATGTTTTATTTATTTGTTAATTTTCTGATTATTTTTTTTTTGTTGCATATGTAAACAAAAAACATCTGATTATTTAACTCTTGTCGAAACTTTACGAAAAGAAAAAGTTCGTACCAGTTTTTACAGGAAATTAAAAAAGTCGATCTCAAAATTGCACAAAAATTGTTATCTGGAACGCTTTTTGTGGTAACTTTGTATAAGTTGGGACTGTTTCTTTATGCATCGCTATTTTTATTATTAAAATTTATCCTAAATTTGTTTTAAGTAAAAATAAAATTTCTTGATGCTATTTAAATATTTTCCATCACAAAGTTAAATTATTCAATTTTACATTAAGATTTATTGACGTCAGTATTAACATTTCCCGGCACAAATCAATGCAAATAAATCAAAAGAATAAATAACAGAAAATTAATTATCTGCAATTAATTGTTGGTAGTTTTTTTAATTTTTTTTATATTTGGGTTTATTTCTTGTAATTTGTAATTCATGGCAAGTGAATGGTGAAAGAATCCTTTACAAAAAACATTTTCCTCCCCCTTGCTGCGTGCTACGACCGACGACCTGATTAATTCTTAATACTGAAATTAGCTTAAGTCATTGAAATCAATTAAAATTTTAACCATGTTTATTGGCTCCAACCATCCATCCACCACTCAGTTGTTAATTTTATTCGTACGTTCACAAAACCACGCCGCGCCACACCATAATTTTTGCTGTAGCATAGACTCGTACAACAACAACATGCAACGTAGTACCTAAGAGAGACGAGTGATAATTGCTTAAGAAATTACTCACTTCATTAACTTCTTGACGGACATTTGATTGTAAATAAAGTGACTGCAATTAGAATTGAAGGTGGTTTTCTTGTGAAATCAAAAGATAAACTTTTATTTATTAAGAAAGATTTCCTTTCAGTTCAATTCAATTTCACATTTTCTCTCTCCTTTTGCGTGTGTATTCGTGTCACTTTTAGGAAGGGGAGTATGGAAGTATTTGGAAAGGGTTGGTGGTTATTGTTGCTGTTGTTGTCTCTGAGAATGTCTAAAGGACAAATGCAAAGAGTTCAAGTGAAGTCATTTGGAAAATTAAATGAATTAATTAAAACGCAATCAGAATTTATTAAATCTTAAAAGGAATAATGAAAAAATAAACTAAACGTTTATTGAAGTGTAATAGAGTGAAGTTGTATTGAATCAAGTTTCTTAAGATGGAGTTTGGTGCAGAGATTTGAAAGAGTTATTTATATTATTGCAGAAAATACAAGCCACCATATGATCTAATATTTTGAGTATTTTACAGCAGAAGCAAGCAAACATTAATACATTTTCGTATCGGAAGAGCTTAAAATTCTACAAAACAGCATTTTGGCTTAACAGAGTGGGATCCATAAAGCAACATTTCTTTCTCGGATGGGGCTGTTTTAATTGCTTTTTTTTATTTTGGCTCGTTCAACTCGTAAGTAATTTTTGATTACAGCATGGAGTAATACAACTACACTGAAGGAAAAAACGTGCTAAAATCAAGATTTTATACTCAAAATCAAATCATTTTAATCTTAATAGTCTATCAAATGCGAGAGTTCTTGATTCAAGAATAAAATATTAATTTTTTACGATCCCATAAATCTGATTTTAAAATCGAATTCAAGGTTTTTTTTCCTTAAACAAAATCTTAAATTAAGATCATATTCTTAAAAATTTAAGAATATAATCTCAAAATAAAGATTATGTTCTTGATTTTAAGAATGCATTCTTAAAATTTAATATCAAGTTCATGATTTTAAGAATTAATTATATAAATTAAGAATTAATGCTTAAATTTGAGAATTTCAGTCTTAATGACCAAATTTCAAGACTGAAAAATAAAAATTCTTGCAAACTAAATTTTGAGAGAATCTATTTCTTAGATTTAGATCGTACTTTTTCTCTTAGTGTAGTAATTGGAATGTGGTCGTCAGATTTTGCGAATCATCTACTTTGGTTACTCATATATTATAACTATAATGTTATGATAACGGGTGGTGTTAACTACGATGCAAATGGCGGCGTTCGAGAGCCCTAAAGCCATTGGTATCAGCATTATAGATTTTTCTGATATATGTTGGTATCTATGTTAACGTATATCGCAGCAATATCCTTCATCTATTAACCGTCGGTGGAGTAAAATAACAAACAAATAAAGTTGCATAGTTTAAGTAATACGCTTACTTAACACTAGAGGCCCTGCAACCATGTTGTAAAAATTAACCAAACACAAAATAGCAGAGTTGTAAAAACGCAAAAATAGCCTTCTCTCCTCTCTATCTATCTGCTTCTTCGCCATTTGTACTTTAACTATCCTTTTCCAACTCTTGGATAACAAAATGGTAACTTTAATTTGAATTCGAGTGGGCTGAAAACTTATTTTCTTTTCTCAGCAATCTGCCAACCTAAAGTTAACGTAACGCCTCCTCATTTGTGCATTTACTGCCCTATTGAATCTTCTGCTTTTATTTATCTTTAACTTAATACGAAAAGGCCCTAACTCACGTTTTTCATAGTTTACAGGAGGAGGAAAAAACTAAATAAAAAAAGATGCAATATTGATACAAATTTTTTTTAACGCAATTTTTAAAACAGGGTGTGTTCGTAAATGCATCACTGCGCTGCAAATGAAAATTTAACTGGTTTAAGCTGGTTCACTGAAGTAGATAACGCATAAATAAATGTCAAATATGTTTTAAAACATGTAATTATATCGATTTGGAAAAATTATGAGTTGGGGCCTTTTCATATTAAGTTAACGATATATATTTTTATTTATTGATTTATACATTCACTGTACGAATATGACATTCTTAACATTTAAGTTTCAAAGCGTGCATATAATTTGACTAGAAGGTTACATTAGGTTTGGTATCAAATCGAAACCCTTTAGATTTATTTTGAATTCTTCTTAACAAAAAAGTCTCCTGTCTTTCCTATCCTTAAGCATTCTGAACTTTTTCCTTTTCATATTTCTCGCGTTAAAAAAGTTCTCACAGTTCTCACATACTAGAACATAAGGTATAGTGTTTTTGCTCTTCTTCACCAGCAAAAGCCCAGCGTGCCATCCTCCCGCCTACTGATACTCGCTCTAACCAAAAAAAAAGAATCAATTAAAACTTTTATCAGGACTCCCAGAACCCCTTTATTTATAACCAATAGCAGTTCGGATTTTGTTCAATTAACTCTATCCTAAAATTATCATTCCTAAGCCAGGAGCTATTTGTTCCACATAAGATCCGATTATTGAGTTCCCTGAAGAAGTTGCTGAAAGATTTCCTCACTGATAGAGCATATTCTGCACCAGTATCGTTATGTCCAACACTGTAATGACCGTAAACCCAGCATAACCTTACATTATACCTGTTCATGAGACCGCTAGTTGCCCCATTGACAGCCACTGACTAGTTTCGACCTGAAAATGTGCCCTTTCAAAGCTTTTATCGCTTCCTGATGTCGTTATAGAAAAAACTCCTAGCCTTCAATTACAGTATCTATCATATATTACGTGGAATTCATAATCACTAACATCTCACCCTGGTAACCTGTACACTCTTAAGCAAATCTTAAGGCCGGTCCACACGCTCCCTCAAGAAAGGAATGAAAACTTTATTTTTATAGCGTCCATACGGGACATACATAGCTGTATGATTCGCTCAGTTTTGTGTGAGCAAGGAGGAGGAGGAGGAGGTACTACTTTAGTCGATTGTCTGCGCCGTTCAAAGAAATCTGAGCTCTCTGGCTCAGTTTTAATAAAACTGCACCATCTTGTACTGCACCGTATTTCTATAAACAGGTAATTTATCTAAGGTTTTTACCTACGAGTTTGCCTTATAAATGTTACTCACATGATAGATATCTGAAAACTAATAGATATCTATGGCTAGAAATAACGGACATTATTGGTGAATACTGCACAAACTGTGGCTAAGTGGTAACGACGCTAACATGTCAGTCCAGAGGTAGTATGTTCGATTCACGCCATAGAGCCTGGGTGTTTTCTGCGGACAAGCTACTCGCTTCGCGGGTTGTGTTTGTTCTTAGAAAAAAAAATATATAAAAGTCTTTTCAGGTATCACCAATGATGGTGTCCTAAAAGAATCAATCTCATAAAAATTGAAATATGTGAAGCCAGTGTACGTTGAAGTAAGTCCCTAAACTAATGCCTCTCGAAACCTCACAAAACTTGACTGAAAAAGCGCTTGCTATCGTTCCGATGTAGAAAAGAAATAGCAAATAATCTATGGTACTATCCTTTATGTATTTAAATCCAATTTAGCACTATTGTCTGCAAACTCCATTTCCTATCTAGTTCTATAAAGTTTTTACATGAATAAAGGGCGTTAAGTTCATTCCTTAGTCTCTCCTGCTTGTTTCTATCCTATGATAGCTTTCCACAAAAATGCACATTTAGTTATTTAGACTCACTTATCAGTTTCAACTCTGTGTCTCCAATCCGAGCCAACCTACAACTGTCTCTTTTCTACCTCATGATAAATATATTCAGCTGCGTTTTATCTAGGTAAGCTACCAGCACCTTCCTGAGAGTACCTGGAAGATAGTTCGTTCAGCGATGCCTGTAGCAACATACCGTCCATGTACTTACATACATAGCAGTATATTCCCGTTGAAAAGACATTCCGAAGCAGTCATGAAAATTTAGAATTTTCGATGCGTTAGCTAAGCAAATTTATATCATCTCTCTAATGATTTTTTATAGGATTGTCCTCGCAAGAAGTTCGCCTTTACGATTTCTTATCATTGAATTGGAAGCGATGCTACGAGGGCATTTATTTATATTTCGAGAATAGGAAATAATAACAAACGTTTTCAAATGAAAATGGCTTTATGGTTCTTCGAAATATTCTCCTTCTGCATTCGCTCAAACCATTTGACATAGCAGTTTTTCTATTCGTCTTGCTTCTTCGGCGCTCGTTGAATCGTTTAACACGCAGCTTACCTTTGATATTCGGAAACAAGAAGAAGTCATTGGGTTCCAAGTCAGGACTGTACGGAGGATGAGTCATCAGTTCCACATTTTGAATGCTCAAAAATTTACTTTTTGACGAGATGTGCGAGCTGCATTATCATGGTGAATAATGATTCGTCTTCGGGAGTTAGTTTTATGAATTTCTCCGAAGACTTCTGGCAAAAAAATTCTCGTGTACTACTCAAAAATAATAGTTCTACGTTGCTCAAGCAGAATCTTGGCAACGTGACCCATTGGGCCGAAGGCACAGGCGGAAATTTGCTTCGCTGTGCTTCTTACACCAAAACACAGCATTTAACTCGCATTGCAATACCCACACGGTCGTTTGCTATCTTGTTGCTGGCTCATAGGTATACATGCATGATTCGTTACCTGTTACGATTTTATAAACGTCTTTTCAATCACCACGGTTAAACTTTTTAATCATTTCCTTACACCACTTGACGCGAGCCTGTTTTTGAGCGAATGATAAATTATGGGGTATCCAACGACAAAAATTTTTTTTTACAATTAATTGTTCATGTAAAATCAAATATATTGAAGTGGCGCCAATGTGCAAGGATGCCTCTGTTTCCTAATATGTCACATGATACTCTTGCATGATCAGTTGATGCACTGCACCGATGTTTTGTGGCACAACAACAGGTTTTGGATGACCTTCACAGAATTCATCAGACCACAACCACGATACTATACCAGCGATATACTGCGGTTTTTGACAGTACTTTTATACCCAAAAAAAAACACATTTTTGTTGAGACAATCCACGTCGAAATTTGTTTAAAATTAGCACTTCTCTTGAAATTAATTTTTTTTTGTCAAATTGATTTTCGAAACCTACCGTAAACAAAACACTTGTACATCAAAACGTTGTAAATACGTTTATCCTAAAACTGTTAAACTTTATTATAGTGTTTCCAGATTTTATCTATTGATATTAATGTTGCCACTTTTTGAAATACAAATAGTAGCTCTCGTAACAGATATTTGCTTTTTGGCGTACTATAACGATATTTTCCTTTGGGAAGAAAAGCTAAGAATTTAACACTTTGGCAACTAATTTTTTTATGCGAACTTAGGTCCAAACTTACCGTCTATAGTTAACTAACGCGCATGGTTTAGCTAGCAAAATTTCTTATCAATTTCATTGGTTAAACCACTTTCACTAGTTAACTATCGACTGTGGATTTTAGCCTTAAAGGCAAAACATTGTTCTGCCTTTTGGATGGAAATTACTTCATAAATTTATTGAAAAATCGATTTTTTTTAAATCCTGGAGCTTATTTTCTAAAACTATAATGGAATTTAAAATTTTTCTATGACTATTATACTTACATTTGTACTCGCTTTACAACTAACTATATGCATATTTTTAATTTAGATTATTTGGAAGCAATGAAAATGTAGTTCTTTAAGAATGAATTTAAATTTTTTTTACTGCAAATCACTAATAATTTTTATTCAAACACTATCTAATACAAGAATATAACTTTGACTTTGACTGGGGTATTATTTGTTTTATTGTTCATGAAAGAGAATTCATTTCTAATTCCTTGGTAGTTCTGAATTGTATTTCTACTATTCACTGTATAAACACGCATATCCAGTCAATGTATTTAAATGAAACTACATACATATATATGTGTATGTATAGATGTGCGCTGAGAATGAGCCATTACGCAAGGTAATGGTTCCTTATTTTATGAATATACATGTGTACATACTTTAGCTAGAACAACAAGCTCTTAAGGGTAAAATAAAACAAAACTCCCTGGAGTTTTCGTTTTTCAAACATTCAACTTATATTGCTACTTAAAATAATACGAGTAATATGCTCGAGTATAGCTGCCCACGGAGAAATCAAGGACAGCACAAGGAGGTTATTTTTAGATTAAGCTCAGCGAGGGGTTAATTCGTTTTAGGTTTTAAGCAATTTTAACGCTGACTTTCTACGCAAATGCGACTAAGTTCGAGTATTATGTTAAATGGAATTCAATTAAAGTTTTGTTAGCCAAGTATTTTTTTTTCATTTCATTCTGCACAACACTAACGCAACTGTTTTGAAGAAAGGGATAATAAGACTGGTACACCCTCTTTTGGATGTTTGGTATCAATGAAATGAAAAGAAAATAAAACATTATTTTTTTTTGTCTTAATTTAAAGCTAAAATCATTCATTCGTTCTTGGTGGTTCATTTATTCGAAAGTTTTTATGTTGGCTTGGTGTGCTTGCTGGCTTAAATGTGTCTCTTATTGTGACATCATTTATCAGGTACGCAGCATCTTTCATAATCAGGCCAGACCAAAATGCAAGTGATTTCGAAAAGCTAACACACACTCTTTACATTTGTATGTAGCCAACAACCAACATGGCGGACTGATATAATTGCTTTTTAAAACTCAAAGCAAACATTTTATAATGTCAAACAAAAAAAAAATTGATACCTTCAATATATATTTCTGATTTTATTTATGGACGGTAATTAAAGGTAAAGTATGTTTTAAGTAAGAACACTGTATGGAAAAGTCGGTAACGATTACTACCGCAATGTGGAACTATGTAACTTTTATTTGGCGAATCCTTAAGTTTGAAAACCCATGATCGTTACTCGTGACTCCCGCACTTGTCTAGCACGTAATCGAAATAAAAAGAAACAAATTCTATATTTTGAAATCCAACTGAATTACTCCTACTAGTTGGATCCTTTTTACTTTACGTAAAATATAAGAATTTGCGATGGTCTATTGGTAATGAAAACAAAAACTGTTTTTCTTATTAAGGTTTACTTATTAACTTCAAAAAAGGATTTTTTTTGTATATGTATCAAGAGCTTACATTCAAAATACGTCAACTCAAAAAAAGCAAAGTTTTCAGGAATTTGCTCACTATTGTTAAAATAAATTATTAAAAATAAATTATGTGCTTTTTTTTCTTTTTTTTAAGAGAAGTACCACTCCCTAGGTGCTACCTTCTTTTGGATAGGTAAGACAGGTGGTCAGTGTTGCCAGAATTTCTAATGCTAAAATCTGCAAAATTTTCACGAAAAAATCTTCAAAATCTGCATTTTATTTTTAAAATCTTAAAAAAATCTTCAAATCTATTTTTAAAACAACTTTTTTATATATTATTAAAAAAATGTATATAAATATGGACGTACATGTGGAATATAAATACTTTTTCACTTACCCACATTCATAAAATTTAAATTCAGCTTAAAATGTATTTATTTAAACTTTTTAGACATTTTTTTTTAGTAACATTTTCTTATGAATAGAAGTCTTTAATGTGCATTTCGTTTCTGCTTAAGAAACCCATCAGCAGACTTCAACCTTGATTTTTTCGTATGAAAAATTTGACATGTACTAAATGTAGCCCAACTCGCGGTTTTTTTTTATAAATTTCTTGCTTTTATTGCTTGAAAGTATGCAACATTGTAAAAATTTCGTGCGAAAAAAGTACTGCTCATGTTGTTTCGCAGCTAAACTAAAATGATGGCAGACTAATTTTGCATGGAAAGACATGACGTATATTTCATACCAAATACTGTTATATGTAGTTTGACAGCATTTCGCACGAAATTGTGAACAGAGTACCAGGCTTAAGGCAAAATCTTCATATGTTTATAGAATGACTATCAATTTGTTATTAAGAATTACGTACACCAACATAAAAGGTAATATTCACAAAAATTATTTTGGGTTACAAAACGCTTAACAAAACAAATTTCCATACAAAGTTTGTTTTGTAAACATTTTGTAAACCAAAACTATTTTTTATGAATACGGCAGAAAAAGCTTAAAAGCTTCAAGAAAAAATCTTTGCAAGATAATGTCTTAGATTTTGCGACATTGGTTAAAGTGTACTGATAAGTTTGAATAAGATCTCTTTTCTCTTCTCTCCTACAAACTTTAGACTTTGCAAACTAAACTTTTGTGTGGAAACCCCATCTTTATTTAGGAGAAACAAAATGCATAACACCAACAAACAAATAAAAATTCTTCGTACTTATGTGCAAACAATATAAAATGAATGAGAAAAGAAATCGGATGTATAAAAAATTATACAAAAAGTGATTTAATTTATTGCATAAATATCAAAAGGACCTCAAAGTTTCGTTTTATTCAAGTTCACTTGACTCAAAATTCTTTCGACATTTGCAAATGAATGTGGTAAAGACATTTCATTTTAATTTAACTTAGGGCTGCTAAATCATAGTCAGAATAAGCTCGTTTTATATCAGATATTCTATTCCAGAAGCTTGCCAAAGTTACTTCTTCTTTTTCTTTAATGATGTGTTCTAAGTTCAAAAATTTTAACTCTCTAAACTGTGAGTCGTTCACACATAAAAGGAACAAAAAGTAGTAACAGTAATAGCAAAAATGTAAAACAATTCACTATAATTGGAGTTGAAAAATCTGCGTTATTAGGCCAAAAATCTTCAAATCTGGATTTCGTTTTTTTGTAGGTTAAAAATCTGCAAAATCCAGATAAATCTGCATTTCTGGCAACTGTGCAGGTGGTATAGGAAGAGACATAGAAAAGCTTCATTCTTTTTACACTATGTTTTATGCACGTTTTTAATAATGCGGTGTTGGCAGCGCCTCTGGTATTAAATGCGGCGCATTAAATTTTTTGAAGCTGTGGTTAAGCAGCCATTTTATCAGTTATTTTACTTCGCCGATGATTCTGCTACAAAACGAAGGAGGGCACTGTCATGTTACATTAGGATTAGTATCTGCTGAAGTCGGAATAGTTCAGTGACCAGTGGCTATGCCTTCATCACATGAAATGTTCTACAACATCTGATATGCATCAGAAAAATGCGTGGTGTTGTTATTTTGAATGTCTGTTATATACAAGGATTGAACCCAGGACCTTCGATTTCGTATTCAACGTGCTAACTACTTCAGCCAACACCACCCTCAAATATGAAACAGGAATGGGTACCTATCATACAAATTAATTATTAATTACGGCATATATGGAATACTATATCATTAAGAGTCTTCAAACTTGGCGAGAATTACTTTATAGGTCATGCACGTAATCCAGCATAAAAGTAGTGGTGTAAGAGTAGGGAAAGTACTCCCTTCTATGCAAAATAATCACTAATTATTGCATTTTAATAATATTATATAAGCGAGCATCTGCAAACTGAGCGTGAATTACTTAGTTAATACCAGGGCTGTCAGACTTTTTCCGACCTATTTCGCCAAATTGATTTCAAAAATCGCCAAAAAAAACGGCAAAAATCAGTTTTATGTACTTTTTCTTAGTATATATTTGATAATAAATTTGTTTGTGTTATATAACACTTATTTTAATATTTAAAAATTCAATTCAAAATTCAAAATGCATTAATGACTATAATTAATACAAGAAAAATCATCAAAATCAATTTTTTTAGTTCAACAAACTAATTTTCCTGAATTGAAAAAATTTGGAGTTCCATTTTGTTATAAAATAGCCATAATAATCCCCAACAAAATTATTTACAGCCAGAAATTTCGCCAAAAAATTTATTTATAGCGAATTCTTTATTATTATTATTATTATTATTATTATTATTTATTTGGTGAGAAATCGCCATATCTGACAGCACTGGTTAATACCCGAAATCTAACAGAGATGTGGTGGTATAAGAGCAGAGTAAGGCTCGCTTCCATACAAAGTAATTATTAATTATCGCTTTTCTGGAATACTATATAAGTGAGTCTTCAAACTTGGTGAGACTTCTTTTAGATTCAATGAGCGTAGTCCAGCAGAAAAGTGGTGCAGTAGCAACGGGGGAACGAATACCTCCAATACAAAGAAGTTACTAATTATCGCATATCAATGCAATATCAATGAGTCAACTTTTCTATAAAAAAACTTTCCTAGAAGAAAAGTGTTCTGTGACACATTGAAAATTTTTAAAAGAAAAGTGTGCTGTGATACAGCCAACTTTTCTTACAAAAAATTTACAGCGTCAAAACTAAATTTGCTTATAATGACACACTTTTTTTATAAAAAAAATTCTTATAGAAAAGTTGACTGCGTCATGCAATACTTTTCTTACACATACACTTTCTTATAGTTATAGAATATTTTACTGTGCATCAGCACACTTTTTTTGCAAGAAAAAAGTTTACTGTATCACAGCATAACTTTCTTACAGTGATAGTGTCACAGAAAAAAAACTTTGACTAGGTGAGAGAGCATACTATTCTAATATATACTATATCACTCAAATTTGTTTTTGTTTTCAATATAAATAGGCAAGTGAGAAGTTTTACTTGTCTTCCATAAACTGACAGTAAACTTAAAAAAAAATTAATTTCTGTTATTCTGTTATTTATCTTACATAAATACATATTTATAAATATCATACATACAAAGTCGTGCGATCTACGAAAAACTACAACCCTGGTGTGATGAATTGTTATTGTCTTTTGAAAATTTTCATAAACTCCATCATATCAGGGTTGTACTTTTTCGTAGATCGCATGACTTTGTAGGATAGTGTATCACGGCCTTTAATAACGTACAAATTCGAAAATATTTTCTTTCGTTTCGAATTACAGAGTAGATACCCTGTTTGCTAAAAGTTATCATGAGGTGGAAGGATCAGATGTGCTAAAACCCAGAAAAAAAAGACTCCAAAAAAGTCATGAAAATATAGAGTTTGCGATCTGAAAGTAGTAAAAATTTCGATCCGATCTAATGATTTTTACATAGGGTTGTCATTGCAAGAAGTTCTCTTTTTCGATGCCTGGTCACTGAATTGCAAGCGATATTAAGAAAAATTCCTTTTTTGTGTTCTATGATAATATTTTCATCTAGGAAAAATGGTAAATAGTTAGCTTTTTTAATAATTCGTTTCTTTTTATACGAATTTAAGCCCGAAACAGTGTTTTCATATAAATTTAAGCAAATAACTTTTAAAGTTTAAAACTAAAATTAGTTCATAAATTTCTTTAAAAAAATTATTATTTTCTAATTCTGGTGAGTATTTTCTAACACTATGGAGCAGTTACAAGGTTTTGTTTGACTAAAATAAGCTTCTACATGGTTTTTTGCTCACTCTTGGCAAATTAAAAATATCGATTTTTTGGAAGCAATGAAAATGTAGTTCCACTAGAATGACTTCAATTTTTTTCACTGGGAAGCGTTGCAATCAAAAGCGATATATAGTCTGCCTTGAGCGGAGATGGGATGGCGTTTCTGCTTCTAACTTTTTAAACTAATTTTTAATCATTGATTATCAAGTGAATTTTTTAATGTGCATTTCACCCGCTTTAGAGCTAAATGTGGTATTTTAAGGTGTACGGTCGAATATTTTGTACTCCAATCACTGGGGTTAACTTTGCCTTTGAGTTTGGTATATTTAAAATTAAACATATATAAATTTACGGCAGATCAAGAGACAACCGCATACGAACACACAGTTCTTTTTGTTTTTGTTCAGCTCTTATTAATACTTAAATATACTCGTGTGTATGTATGTATGTATGTCTGTTTGCATATAAATACAAGTACAACTTACATATGTATGTATGTATGTAAATATGCATGTTGTGAATCTGGTGATAATACTTTTTTGTATTGTTTAAGGTTTGGAGTTTTGGTAGTGCCAGACAAAAGGTCGACATTCCACCAACGAACTTAATTAATTTATGCGATTTTGGTAAAACACCCAAAAAGAAAATAAAACTCAAACACAAAGTCAAGCAGGCAAAATTGTGGACGGGTGGAATAATGGACGTTCATACGAGAAGAGGCCAGCATATGGTCGCATTGAAGAAGTAAAACACAAAAACAAAAGGAAGAAGGTCCAACAAAAAGTGCATTTACAAAGTCTTTGACAGGCTTGAGGTACATTTGTTTTTTTTTGTTTTATGTTTTTTTTTGTGTGAATAGCAGGGACACAAATACAAATATGCGCGTATGGTGATGATGCGAATGAAACTTAATTTCAATTTATTTCATTTGAAAACGAGCCTAATTTTAAAATTAATGAACAGTATTTTGATGAGAGAGATCTAAAGAAAAGATAAGGCAAAGCCATTGATGTTTGCCATACAAAACATATGAACACACGAAATGTGTATGGCTAAAGCAACGACCTAGCGGCCAACTGCCTAAAACAACAAACGTACTGCTAAACCAACTTGCAACATAGTGTGTTGTACATTTATGTCTATAAATATTTTGAATCGAATATAAAACAAAGATTATATAAAGGTAAATCACGTGTTTATTGGCTCTTATTTTGTCTTGGGCTTAAAATCTTTTAAAAACAAATCTTAAGTACATAAAGGGTGTCTCATACCTCGTGTCTCGCAAGATTTTATTGAAATAAAACATTTATTCAATAATTTAAAGTCAACTTGCATTATATAATTTACATCAATTTGGAGCTCACTAGAGGGTAATTACTCTAAAGGAAATGGAACTGAAACAAAACTAGTCACGTGATCGGTCCCCAAGTGATAGATACCACTCTGAGATCTATCACTTCCTATGAAGCGGACCATTTAAAAGGGCATGACCTAGGATAAGGTTAATTGATACTTTGTATGAACCTTGAGACATATCGCTGAAACATCTTCAAGGGATCTATTTGGTGTAGAATAATATCAATTATATAAAAATGTTATGTTATTTTTATAAACAATTGAAAACTTTATAAATTTTTCTTATTATTACAACTGCAATTATATTTTTTTACTTTTAAGGTACAGATTTTTTGGGATTCCAAATGACAACCTTCAACGTGAGAAGCCTTGAAAGCCAACTTTAAGAGGCAGACGCACACTTTAAAACACAACTTATCGCTATTAAAGTTTTTTGTATATTTTTTACATGAAACTGAAACGATTTGGGGGAGAGAATATAATAAATAAAAAAATATTAACGGCTATTTTATCCTTCCCCCAGAAGGTTCCGTACATACTCCAATATTTTATTATATTATATATAAATTATAAAAAAAATAAATGTGTACAAGCCGCGCGAAAGCAAAATCGTTGCAGAAAAAGTATATAATATTTGTTCATCCTTAACGTCCGCTAGCATAATTTCTACTAATTCATCAATTTTGTGCATTTCAAAAATATTAAAAATTTTAATTTAAATACGCAAATATACATATTGCATCACAGAAATTAATGAGTATTATGAGAAATTATGAGTATACGTGATGATTTCAATAATCGCAAGAAAGATAAATTACGTGATGCGACAATCGTATGAACATAGTAGCATCATGATATACGATTGCAAAAGGATCGCGCATTTAGTTAGCAAACTGTTTGCCAAGTTTTGGTGTTTATTCATAAACGTCTACTAGATTAAAGAAAACTTGTACACGTTTCCTTTAATATAGTAAGAAATTCTCGAAGACGAATATGACTCGACACACGCAATACGGGCAGAGATTATATAATACTTCATATGACTCTACAAACTTTCAGGTTAATTTGCCACTGCTTTCCGGCAATCGCACAAAATGTAAATCATTTATGAATTTTTGCACACCCTATATAAGTTTATATGTATATAAATATAATTTTTTTATAGTAAATTTTTAATGTCTTTTGAAAGTTTTAAAGCCATCCATTAAACCCACCAACCAGTTCAAAAATAAGAGTGAAGACAAACTGTATCGGGGTTTATTTTTTGTTTTTTTTTCTTACCGCCTCAGCTTCAAAGTACATTAAGAAATCCCTTTTAAAATTCTACACAATCTTGATGTTCTATCTGTTTTTTTTCCTTCTTCTTTTTTGATAATCAATATGGCATATATAATTTTTTTTTACCGGAAACGTTTTATCGTCGGGGACTTCAACCACTTGTTTGATTTTAAACTTTTTCTCTGTTTGTCAATTTGTGTTCAAAAGCTCAAAAAGGTGATTAATGATTAAAAATTATTATACCATAGAAATTCCAATAAAGAGTTTATTGTAATGAATAATATGAAAGTGAGCTAATTAAATGCAGCGAAATTAAAAAATAATTACATATGTAAAATATGAAAAAAAATATAATAAAAACAAATATATATGTATGTATATTTATAAAAATTATTAAAGCTTTATAAAGGCTTAATAAGAAAAATTTTTTATAATGTCTTAAAACCCTTTATAAAGCCTTAATAGTTTTTATAAATAAGGCTATAAGTAATTATGACATTCATTAAAATTTCATTATTATTTCCTTGTGTTCTTTAAAAGGTTCTTTGAAAATCATAAATTTTTATAAGTATTTTGTTTTATAAAAAATTTTCGAATTGTTTACTGTCACAAAGTCACTCGTTTTTTCCACCTTCGTTCTTTATTTTAAATTTCCAACTTAAGCCTGTGGGCAAATTACCACATTCGATACAATTCGAAACTTAAAAATATTTCCATATAAATACTATTGAACTATTTTGTAATTTCGTTCGATAACGAATGCCGTAACTTGCCCCCTGATACGTAGTTCATACGGAACTTCAGGTTCTCATACAAATTGTATGTATAAAAGATTACGGAAATTCATGTTGGTAAATTTCATAAAAAAATTTTCATTTGCTAGTACGGAGTTTCAAAAGAAAAATTCACAATTTTTTTTAAATTTATTGGCTATCTTAAATTTATATTTTTTAATATAAGTGGAGACTTTTCTCTGTCAACTGAAACAAAAATTAATGTTCAAACAATTGTTTGGTCACGAATTTTTGACATTTCTAATTTTCATAATATTATAATTAATTTTTAGTGTTTTTGTGTGTTGAAAACTTAAAAATAAACGAAATTGTGTGTATGCAAAAATAATTCTACAAAAAAGCCTACACGAATATTTTTCCGCATTCAAATAAATGTAAATTTACAAACGTAAAATTCCGTAAGAACTCCGTACCGGGCTTTACTGATAAGGGACAGGATTAAAAACCTGCTTTTAGATATTTCTACCAAATAATTAAAAACAATAGAAAAATTTTAACATTCAATTGTATTAGCCCTTAAGGCTCACATGGAAAACTTATTGTTGGGTACAGAACATTGCCCATTTTAAAAGGATATTTTATGAACAAAAAGTATTAATGACATAAATACACTAAATATACGTCCCATAGAACGTAAAATGAAGTATAATTCAGCGCAAATAGGGAAAAGTTTTTCTGTTCTTATTCTTTGTCAAAATATAAGCCCGTATGTCCTTTTACACCAACTAGAATCGCCCGGTGTTCTAAATTTGAGCACTTGATATATGCATGTGTGCATGTGTGTTTGCAAGTAAAAATTACAAACTAAATAGAAAGCAAACTTAAAACGATTTTTTACCACTGTTATGCCAAGACTTTTGAAAAAAATAAAAAATTTACATATATTGTGCAAATGTACACAAAAATATAATTTAAGCAATATATGGATGTCTCACCAATATTGGTGGACGATAAGATACTTAAAAGTGCAGGACAAACAAAATGTGTGCCATATTTATTTTTGAGAGTGAAACCTCCTATAACCAGACAATCACCGTTTGGTATTTTTATCCGGTTATTATAGATGTCCCCTTATCAGAGAGCTACACTCTTTCAATAGTTTATTGTTGTTGAAAATATGCATACATGAGTATTTAGAGCAATCTTCAACTTAAAACCGTGCAATAAATATGTTTAATTAAAAAGAAAGAAAGGAAGTAGTTACTTTTATATGCAAAAAAAAATTAATTTTTCCAACACCAGATTTTGTTTTTCTGATTTTTTATAATAATTTTTTTCTGTCTTAAATGTAGAATATATTTATTTAATTACCAAAAAAATAGTTTTATTTAGTTACTTCCATTTATCAACAAAAAAAATATATAAAGTTTTTCAGCTCTAGAGCTGTGCTTTTTATTTTTCTAATTTTTTATGCTCAAACTTATCTTTCCAAATATCAATTATTTATAATTTGTTGAGAAAAAAAAATAATTTCACCTGGTTACATTTATATAAAAAAAATTTAAATTTTCCAACTAATTGGAATCATTCTTTTATATTTTTCTGATTTCTTTTAGCAAAATATTTTTTTCTAAGCATAAAATATGTTCAATTTGTAGAGAAAGAGAAAAAATTAGTTTTAGTAGTTTAGTATTATATACCAAAAAAAATTTCAATTTTCCAACCCTGTTTTTATTTCAATACCAATCTATTTCGAACGATTTCTGACATACCAGTCCAAGGGCTAAGTCGTTTGCTTTTCTGGGAGCTTTGAAAACCGAATTTCACGTACAGCAGAAGGACGGGCGTATTTCCTATTCATAAGGACCGAGAATATGTGGAAGTGTCAGAAGCTAAAAGGCCTAACTCCACAAAATAAAAAGTTGAGTAAATTAGTAATGTTTGGCAAATAGATTTCCAAAATTTATGAAATTTATAAAAGTATATATTTTGTACAATATTTTTATGGCATTTAACAAAAAAAAAAAAAATAAAGGGAGAGGGAATTCCCGCGTAACAGATACATTGGCTAGTTTTGTAAAATTTCATAAAACATGGAAATTTCGCTTGATTAAACCAAAAAAATTCACATAAGATTCAAAGCCGATTTTTCATGGTTTTAATTGAAAATATCTAAATAATAGAAGAACAAAATAATTTACATAGAGTTCACAACTAATTAGATAATAATATAACAAAATTGAGTAATTTTCGAAAAGTGGAGTTAGGCCTTTTTGCGTGTGACACATCCATATATACCTTATGTGTGCCATATTAACATTGTAGAAATTACACACGGAATGACAAACCTATATATATATCTGTGGCAAAGAGGAAAAATTAGGCACTTTTCGAGATTTACTATTTTTGAGTTAACGGTACTTCCGTAATCCGCATATTACTTTCAAGAAGTTACAGCAAAATGACATGCGTCTCATCCTCTTAGACTTATTAATCTCATTTGGAATAATATCTTAATTTAGCTTATATTTTTTTATACGCTTAACAGTGATCTCCTGCAAAGCAGTCAAATAGTACTTAAGCAGTTTTTACATATTACCACGGATATACCACTTTTACCATTTTTGGTGAAGGGTATAAAAATTCTTTCTCTGTGAAAAAAAACAACCTTTATAACATATCTTTAACTCCCCGTAATTCATAACGTACTTACAACATGAAATTTTTCGTATGAAACTTTTCTTTTGCCAATATTAGCGGAAGAGAAGATAAGGTCTTAGAAAAAATTTGCAAATTTGGAGAATTTTTTGCAACTTTTGAACTTTTAAGGCCCAACTATAATATGAATATGCTGACTTAAGCTAATGCCAGAATTGAACGATAAGTCTGTCAAATACTTAAGCAATTCAGATGTGGCCACAATGCACTTACATGCACTTAAGTATTCTTTAGCCACAGTTGCACATATAGGTATTGTTCAAATTTTTTTGGTAATTTTGTTTCTTCTTATAACTACTAAAGCCCCGTTCAGACTATTATACAATTATTAATACTTTTGTGGAAAATGCAACTCTAACATGTTGAGTTGTTATTGTTTTTTTGAAATTTTTGGAACAAATATAAGACCAGGGATGCATTTTCGTCAAAAGTATTAATACTTGTATTATAGTCTGAGTGGCCCTTAAATGAATGCAATTCAATCAAATTAACTTGTTGAAATATCCTAATCTATTAAAAATTCACGTGTAATTATATCCACCACTTTATTATTTGTTTTATTTGTTTTGCCTACCAAAAAGTACAATAATGAACATACATAAATAATATCATGTGTATGTGTGTATATGTGTATTGTAAAACAAAGAATGAAAATAAAATTTTTGCTTTTTTTTCTGAGTGTAAAATAAGAAACAATAAAAAATATTTAAAATCAATGAATATTTTCTGCTGCTGTTTGCTTGAGTTTAAAAAAATGCAAAAACAGTATTTTCCATACGGAATGTGCGTTCAGTTTGGCACTTAACTTAAGCAAATGACATTTGACGAAACTTGACGAAAAGTTCCATAAGTACATTATAGTTTGCCACGTACGTTTTATATGTAACCGCACAGTTGCTTAAGTCCGCTTATTCCTATTATAGTTGGGCCTTTAATTTGTTTCTCCAAATCTTAAAGTAGCAAATGAAATGAGTTCCATTTGGTGTAAATTCAGTCACAATGAAAATTCTCTAAACATTTTCAATAAATCCAATTTAAATTTGCAATTGTTTTTTTATTAAAGTTACTAGATTAAATTGTTAAATTTTATACAAAATTTAACAAATTTTATGAAAAAGTTTAAAATATTAAAATATTCAACACAATTATCCCTGAAATGTCTCTAAACAAAAGTGTGAAATAAATGTGTTGAACATTTAACACTTGGCCTCTTTTGGAAAATCCCTATATGTACTTTATATACGAGTATTTTCTATCTATTTGTATATGTTGTTTTTATAAAAGTAAAACTTTTAACAGACTTTTAAATAATTAATACCACTTACATTAAGCAAAAAAGCAAAAATAAAATAATAAACGAAACGTAAATTGTTCAAAAAATAAAAAATACCCGAAGAGACGCTTCCATTATAATTGAAATTTCAAGCACAGTCACTTGACTTAAATCTCTTAAAATTTGCTAAAGCACTAAAGTACTCGCTCGTATCATAAATATTTTATGATATCAATTACAAAGCACTTAACTTTTATGAAATTTAATATAAAACATTTTTCTATGCTGCCAAAATGAGAGAAAAAGTCAAAATAAAGTTATTTTCTCTTTCACTGAATACTAAATATATCATGGCCAAGTATAAAGTTTATTTGCCAAAAAAAGTTTAATATCTATTGCAACCCCTTGAACCCTGTTGCTATAAAACAACAGTGAAACTCCCTCCCTAAAGTAATAAAATCAATGCTTTGCATTGCCTTGCTTTTTCCTGTTAGTTCATTGTCTTAAAATTTATAGCAATAGTGCAAAATCTTTAGGTATATGGACATTTATTACTTGGGGAAAAGCGATATGATTGTTTGCTTTTTTTTTCCTTTTTTTATTTGACCAAATCGCGTGCCAATATATTTTGAAACACACTTGGCCAAAAGAAAAAACAAACACTTCTATAGCTGAAATACCCAGCCAACTCAATTTGGAAGAGTTTTTAAATTAAACTAGACCTGCAGCAGAGTAAAGAGTGAATTGAATTTGGTTTTTAAATTTTTTTAATTACTTGATGTATTTTTTGCAGTTTTATCTGAAATTCTCGGCCATATATGTTTATTCTACAAGTCTACATATGCGTACCTTCATCTCTAGAAATCATAATGGTGGAATCAGCTTTATTTGCCCAGACATGCATTTTGGTAAATGTTTTAATAAATTTTGCAAAGTTTAAAAAATTAATTTTGTTATAATTTCCTTAAATCAAAAAATTGTAAAGTAGTAGTACAAAATAGAAAAGGTTACCAAAACATTCTAAAATAAAAGTAAACTATATCTTTAGGGTTCTACCAAACTTCAAACTTTGGAAAAAACTTCAAATTTTCAAATTTTTTTGTGGTGCGAGCAGACTCACAAATAGGCGGATATGTAGTCTGAAAGAAGAAACACAGCGCCCTCCTCCATCGCTATTGTGTAACAGAATCATCTGTGAAGTAAAATAACCAATAAAATTGATATAAAACAGATCTTAATAAAGTTAATACGCCTCATTGACACCAGAGGCGCTGTTAAGAGTTTTTCAAATCGTTGCATAAATACATGAGTTCTGAGGAAACCGCTGTACTGGAAGTCTATTAGAATAAAATAATACAAAATGAAACGCTTTATTGATATTCCTAACTGAGCAAAAAATTAATTTTTCTAGTTTTCATTCTATACAAAGGGAAAAAAGAATATTTTTATCTCAATTTGAATTATTCCTCATTTGAGCAAAAGTTTGGAATGTAAGAAACCAAAAAGATTAAATCAAATCATAAATTAAATCAGAATTGTCGTTTAAAAATATATCTTTTGCAGAAAAACTATACGAAATCTCGATTTTACAAAAAAAGGGCAAGTCCTTGCAATCTTAAATCAAATTAAAGTGAAATTGTTTGTGCAAATTATTCGCAGTTTGTTTGTAGTAAAATATTTCTAGAGCTACGAAATGAAATGTGCAATAAAGTCAATCACGCGGATCACAAAGATTTGTGATTTAGAATAAAAAAAAAAAATTCTGAAAATTTTACGATAAATATCTATAATAACACTGTACAACAAAATAACATATTTTGGCTGTCCTTTAGATAAAATTACGCGGACTATATGGATTTCGATGCGTTTAATTCAAATCTGCTTTCAGTTTTTCTCTATCACGTAGAGATTTTTTTTATGGGCGTGGCCAATTTTGCCCCCTAAATTAGTCGGCCATACTAATATATTTTACTATAACTCGAAACCCGCTATTTCGATTTTAATAAATAAAAAACTTAAAGACGCGCCACAAAATTTTGTTAAAAAAAATTAATAATAATTTTTACCTATCTTTTATGGTTTCGGAGTTATTCAGAATTTAAAAAAGAAAAAATTTTTTTTTATGCAAAAATCGCGTAATTTTTTTACATGAAAATTGCAATAAAAAAATCAGAAACTCAATAGTTTTATATTTTTTACATTTTTCTTAAAACCACATATCCTAGAAATAAAACAAGCTATAAAACGTGAAAATCCAGCAATAAATCTTGATTTTATTCTCAATTTAAAGCAGGTACCTAAAAATGGAAAAATGTGTGTAATGCATTAAATGCTGATCCAATGTTTTTTTATTTCAGCTGCTAATAATTTCTCAATAACTCCGAGTATTCAGAAATTATTGGCGAAATAAATAATTTTGGTTTAATATTAATTTTTTTAGCTCTCAAAATATAATGAAAAACTTTTAGTCGCAAATATTTTTCACTTTATGTATTATTATGTATGCTGTCAATAAACTAAGCTAGAAGCGCTAAGTATGTATATTCAGTTTTAAGAAAAAGTGCTAGCTTGAACTACAACACTTAACTATTTGAAATAAAACACCATTTTTGTAAGAAAAATATTTGTACTTTAAAAACGTTTTAAAATTAAAAAGTGTCTTGTTATTTACTAATTGACATTTTTATTCCTATTCATATCTTCAATTAAGTTTCTCGTCGAATGGACCAACAAAAATCTGCAAGCATTACTTCTAATGATTTTCCATTGTAACGCTTTTCTATATATATCATGTCTTGATGAAACCTTTCACCATGTTCATCTGATACGGCACCAAGATTTTCGGGGAAAAAATCCAAGTGCGAGTTTAAAAAATGAATTTTAAGCGACATATGGCATTTTAGAGCCTCATAGGCAGAAAGCAGTTCTTGAATGATTTCATGGTAGTTTTCACTTTTTTTATTTCCCAAAAAATTGTTACACACATTCATAAAAGCCGTCCATGCTCTTTCTTCCACGCCGTTCAACTTCGTCTTAAAGACTGCGTCCTTCATAAGCTCTCGTATTTGTGGACCAACGAAAATTCCTTCTTTTATTTTTGCATCACTGATTCGAGGAAATTTGCTCTTAAGATATAGAAAGTCATCACCATCCTTGTTCATTGCTTTAACAAAGTTTTTTATTAGGCCTAGCTTTATATGAAGAGGTGGTAAGATAATTTTTTCCTTCTGAACTAGAGGTTCTTCTGAAACATTTTTTTCTCCTGGAATAAAATTTACTCTCTTTGGCCAACTTTTAACTTTATAGTGATTTTCTTTTGAGCGACTATCCCATTCACATAAAAAGCAACAGAATTTGGTATATCCACATTGCAATCCATTTAACATTGCTACAACTTTCAAATCAGCACAAATGCTCCATGAGTACTGTGTGTATTTAATTTTGTTAAGTAACACTTTCATATTATAATAGTTTTCTTTCATGTTTCTTGAATATGCTAGTGGGTCTGATGGATATTTGTTGCCATTGTGAAGCAAAACTGCTTTCAAACTCGTCTTTGATGAATCAATAAAAAGTCGCCATTCTTCAGATTTATCACTGAACGAAAGTTCTCGCAGAAGACCATCAGCATTATTACAAAATATTAAATCCCTGTCTTTGCTAAAGTATTTCAAATATTCTTCTTCTCTGTTTCGAAAGTATGTGACTTTCACGTCTTTATCTACCAGATGCCATTGCTTCAATCTGGATGCAAGAAGTTCTGCCTTTGTTTTTGAAAGTCCTAAATCACGAACTGAGTCATTCAGGTCGCACTGCTTCGGAAAATAACGTTTGCTCGTTGGACTTGTAAATGTTGAACTTGCAGAAGCAGCCATCGTGGCGTAACTGGATTCAGTACTTGCAGACTTAACATCTTCTTCCTCGTATGTAGGGGACATTGGAAGTAAATCATTACTTCTTAGAGGAACTGGTCGTTTGGCGGATGAAATATTGGGATATATGACTTTATTTTTGTTCTTTCTGGAAAACCCACGTGTTGTAGTCATACAAAAGTAGCAATCATTTGTATGGTTTTTTGGTTCGTTCCAAATCATTGGTGTCGAAAATGGCATAGACTTGCGATTTACTTTGATCAAACCTCTTAAAGCCCTTGAACAGCTATTACAACATATTTTTGGTAGCCAATATTTATCTCTTTCATCGATAGGAAACCCAAAGCATAGCTTATAGGCGTTCTTAACCTGGGAAGTTATTGTCTGGCGTTGCGATTTTAAAGTTAAATCACCACATACATAACAGAATGAATCAGCAGAATTTTTACAAAGCCTTGGCATTTTGAAACCTGCAACAATTTGATACAAAACTATTACTTCGCATCATAAATACAACATTTTGAATTAGTAATAATAATATTTACCAAAAAATAGATGAAGAAATTATCACTTTTTAAATTCAGCTTATGCTAAAATTTTTAGCTATTTTTTTTTTAATTTTGTTGCGGTTGAAAATTTACTTTTCGGTTTCACAAACAGTTATTGTATGGCAACTGATGAGTGAACATACTTATGTATACCCAAATTTCTTTATTTTATATTTTCTTTTAGTTCTGTTACCTGCCCGCAATGCCCTTTCAGTAGCATTACCAGATGTAAATGTGACTGCATTTAATGCATTACACACATTTTTCCATTTTTAGGTACCTGCTTTAAATTGCGAATAAAATCAAGATTTATTGCTGGATTTTCACGTTTTATAGCTTGTTTTATTTCTAGGATATGTGGTTTTAAGAAAAATGTAAAAAATATAAAACTATTGAGTTTCTGATTTTTTTATTGCAATTTTCATGTAAAAAAATTACGCGATTTTTGCATAAAAAAAATTTTTTCTTTTTTAAATTCTGAATAACTCCGAAACCATAAAAGATAGGTAAAAAATGATTATTAATTTTTTTTAACAAAATTTTGTGGCGCGTCTTTTGGTTTATTATTTATTAAAATCGAAATAGCGGGTTTCGAGATATAGTAATATATATTAGTATGGCCGACTAATTTAGGGGGCAAAATTAGCCACGCCCATAAAAAAATCTCTACGTGATAGAGAAAAACTGAAAGCAGATTTGAATTTAACGCATCGAAATCCATATAGTCCGCATACTTTTATCTAAAGGCTATTTTGGCTGTTGTACAGTGTAATTAGTGTTGTGCTAATCAGCTCTTTTGAGTGACCGCTCTTTTCAGCTCAGCTCACTTTACTGAAGTATTTCATTCAGTTAGCTCAGTAGCTCAGTTCATTTGTAGTGAAACATTTTTTCAAGCATAAGGAAAGAGCGAAAGCCGAAACATAAAAATTTTTCACTTAAGTGACAGATTTATACAGAGTGTGTTCGTGTGTGTGTCATACATTGCAAAACAAGGCAGATGAAGTATAAAAAATAGATAAAAGTAAAATAGTTTAGTGGAATTGTTAATAAATATATGTACATATCTACATATGTATGTAAATACATATGTATACTTTTTTTATGTATGTACTTGTCCAACACAAGAAATTTGCTGAAAAAGCACAAGACTTGTACCGAATTCTTTCATTAGGTCGTTTTAGAAACAAACCCACTTTAAATTACATAGGTTTGTGTCTAAAACGAGCTGCTGAATAAATCCACATGTTATTTAAATGGGTTTGATTACAGGTTTGTGTCTAAAACGAGCTACTGAAATATAGAAATGTAGAAACCATTCAGTACTGAGCTGACCGCGCTCAGTGAATTGAACGGCTCACAGCGCTCAGTTAAGTGAATCGTTCAATTGAACGAACTAGTTCATGAGCTACACAACTCTAATAATAATGTAATAATGTACTTATGTTTTTATTCTTCTTAACCTAATTAATCTTGGTTTAGGAAAACTTTTTTAATATAAGTAAAATAATAAAGTTTTTTAAATATTTTGTGGCAATTTTTAAGGTAAGGTTAGGTTAGGTTGAATAAAAGGGACATTAAGCTCATGTCCGGTGGTATACACATAAGCCAGTATAAGACTCTTGTGCGCTCTCATGTGCATAAAAAACCAAACCAACGCTACTAATATAGGAACTCAGTATAATTTACTCAGTCTTTTAAACTTCTCCAGTCAATACCTTTCAAATTGGGTAATGTCCAGTAAGGTGTCATCCAAAAATAGCGGAATTTGGCCTAAGCGAAAGACAAAGAAAATGGTCCATTGTATGCATGTCCTCCATGCATGCCCTGTATTCATTTGTTATCTGTACCTAAAATCCGGTGCAATGCCTGCGTGAATTAGAGTGCCCCTGGTTTAGTTTCAACAGCTCCCTTGTCTTACCTTATTTAAGTTAAGTTAAATCTTTTTTTCTTCAGTGACATTTACTCAAGTTCGTCCAGACAGTCGGAACCTGACTATCAATCCGTGCTCTCCTTTTTGTTGCTTTTAGTTATAAACCAAGTAAGGGCTACGAGCACAACATTCATATTTTTTTCTGTGCCAGTTTTTGAAGTAAAAGTGATGGATTCCGGTAGCCCAGGTATGATTCTTTATTTTTATTACTGTTTACTTAGCCAGAATACATAATTAAAATAATTGAGCTGGTTCAAACGCATGGTTTTTTTTGAAAAATTTGGAAATAGTTTTCAGCTTGAAAGGTCAATTTGTTGTCGATAAAATACAACCATAATTCTTTTTTATATTAAAGTACAATCCATGAACCAATAGAACACACCAAAGTTTGTCTGCAGAAGAGTGCAGCTGACAAAATTGTGGACTTTTCACTACATACAAATAGAAAAACTCTTAATAGATTATTGAGAATTACAAAACTACTGTTAAACCTACTGTGATTGCACACAGTAGGCTAAGAAATTTTTTGTTGT
Organism: Tachina fera; assembly: GCA_905220375.1. Lineage (NCBI taxonomy): Eukaryota > Metazoa > Arthropoda > Insecta > Diptera > Tachinidae > Tachina > Tachina fera. Next base: position 61,749,528 of record LR999964.1, on the reverse strand, counting down.
TTTTTCTTTGCTTAGCGAGACATGCTTAACCATTAACAAATAAATTTTCTAAGTTCGTAATCATTTTAACACGTGTTAAATAAAAATAAAATATTCAAATAAATATTAGAAAACCGCTTCCTTTCGTTATTGTAAGTACTTTGAGCAAATCAAAAAAAAATTCCAAACAAAACAAATACTCATTTGAGACATTTAATATAACGAAAAAATTATATATGTAATTCAACAAATAATTTTGGCCGCGTAAATATTGAATTTTGACCTATGTGCGATGTTCTTCTAAAGTAAATACCGAATATCCAAATTTAACTGCAAAAGAAGTAAATTTCTGAAATACGACTTGAAATTTTTTAACTGCTTTTTTGCAATACAGTAAAATATGACTTAAGCACTTTTTCCTTATTGACATAGACATATGTTTGCTAACTTTTTTCCATTGACAGTGTTTGCCTAATCGAATCTAATATTTTATATTTAGTTCATATTTTGTACTATTTTCTTTTCCATAAGTCGGCTGAAATTTGCATCAATTTCAAATGCGTCAAAACGAAATTTTAGTTATGCTTTTTTTATTCCACACGATTCAACAAAATAAGATAAAACAAAATAAACAAAATTTTTCTTTAACCTAAATAATAAAATTAAATGTATTCATTTGAACTCATTTTAATTGAAAATTTATAATTATGCCTGTTAAATTTGTACTTAAAAATCCTTCAAAACACGTCAGATACCCCTAAATATTTTTTACCTTGATCTACCTGATGCAGTCGTTAGAACTTTTTTAGTTGATTGCATTCTACCCTAGTTGCTATTATATTTTTTTGTTTAAAATTATTTAAATGTGAAATTTTTATATAAAAAGTTTATACATTCAGGAGACTTTTAAACGAAAATATCAAAAAAGCTATATATTGCATTAAAAAAATATGCATTATGTGTATGTATTAGAGGCCTGCGTAACCAGTCTTGAAATAAATCTATTCCCGTGGCATGTATTATACTAAACCAATAATAAATGCTGTCTTATTATTAGCGAAGCACGATAGATGCATTGGTGTTCGTGTATATGAGTGTTAACAAGCGATGTCGCGAAGACTTCCGGTTCATAAAAAACAATTAAAAGAAGTAGTGTTGTTGCGTGTATGCTTGTTATTTTGCATATTGTACGTTTGAGTGTGTATGTGTTTGAGGGAGGTTTTTTTAAAAGGAAGCGCTCACAACTATTGTCAATGCATGTGTGCGTTTGTATTTGCGCAGAAAAAAAAGAGCATACACACAACGCGTTTGCGTATGTACATGCAAGACGTTTGAATGCACGCCCACGCGTATAAAGAAGCAAGCATCACAAATTCTTTCTTTTCTGCTATACCTGCAATTACTGAAACATATGTATTGCTAACAGTGTTGTTTAGCGTTTCTTTTAGAAGATTTCGCTGTAGTAAAACATTTTAAAAATCCCTGATGTCTTAAAATTTCTTATAAGTGGTCTTGTGCAGGACTTTAGTATGTATGTATGTCCATAAATATTTATTTCGCAATTTACATTCATATAAATATGGACATACATACACATGTACCTATAAGTCTTTTTAACAGGGTTCGCTGATTATCACGTGACTTCTTAAACAAACACAATGTCAAGGATGCAAAATTTAATGATAAAACTTTTAACTTGTTTCCCCTTCAAATCGCAAGATTGGCAAGTCTATGATAAACGCACATACATATGTATGTATTTATGTATATAACGATATTTACACATGCACATGTAAATTGAAAGATATCAGGCTCATGGAGTTGAGATTGTGGTGTGTGTAAAAAAAATATAAACAAATACTTAAAGCTCAAGTACACTTGTCTACAACATTCATACAAAAATGCACCATAAATACATATGAAAATATCCATATGAAAACGTAACGAACCCAGCAAACATACACAGTTTTCACACAAAATATTCTCAAATCATAGGCATCATTATTCTAAGATTTAAGCATGATTTTAATCTTAAGCATTACATCAAAATCCCCCTTATGGGAATGGCGACGTCGACGTCACATTAAGACGACAGTAATAATTTCCACTTGTCTATTCTTTGTCGACAACAATTCACTTCTATTAGCATGCTACATTAATTTACAAAGCCTTAGAGACTATTAAGAGATTGTCCATAAGAGCCAATTGTTGTCGATAAAGATTAGAAAAGTGACAATATTTACTGTCGTCTTGATGTGACGTCGACGACGCCATTCACAACATGGGGGAATATCTTTGAAATAAATGTGAATATATATATAAGTGTGTTCCTATATCTCATAACAGCATGTATCCAATAATGAAAAATATTTTTTGCGATCTGCATACACACACAAAAGTAATGTGAACAATTTTGTAATATCAATTAAAATATTTGTAATATCAATTAAAAAATTAATTAAATTTTGAATTTAATAACAATTGTGTTTTTCTACTCAAATTGATTAATACAATTAAACATTTTATTGAATCAATTAATTTTTAATTGCAAATATTGATTGGAGAAAAACAGGAACATATTCAGTAAGGACGGACTACTGTCGTTTTTAATTGACTATTAAAAGTGCAACATTTTGAAGACAAATAACTTTCTTTAAAATCCAAATGTAACAATTTCTAAGAAAATTTGGTGGAAGTAAAATACAATATAGAATTTTTAAGCAGCGTAGCACTGCCCATTTTTATAAATATAGTTTTATGTTACTAAAAAACCTAAGACATATACTAAGTTTCATAGCTGATGGTTCGGGTGAGCTGCATGAAATATAAAACAAAATTTTAATAACTAGTGGATGCTACTTTTCTAAATGCATAATCGTGCTTTTTAAATAGCCGAAGGCGTGCGCTAAGTTTCGTAATAATCCGATAAGTACAAGTTCTTCAAATTTAATATTAAATTTTTAATGCCCACTTCTTAGATGTTATATTGTGTAATTTCACTGGCCTAAAGATTTGTGTCCTGTTTCGTAAGAATCAGATAAGGAGGATATGTATATAAAAGTATAGAATCAGTGTTTAAGGGAGTGGCTTTGTCTTTATCACACGAACGAATTTCAGTTAACAAATTACAGATATATGAAGTAGGACACATACAAAATTTAAACAAATTGGGAACTTTCTACTTTTTCAGCGTCAATTAAAAAAGTGAATTTATCTAACCAACAAAATATTATACGTTTTGTAAATTTTACGAGTGTAATTATAATCGATAAGCATAAAAAGTTGCAGTGACCTACTTAAAACTCTTTATGGTCCTTTGAGAAAATGAGTTTGCTTCACTTGCAGCAGAAGTATTCCTATGATAGCACAAGTGCTTGGTGCTGTATAAGCCCCTGTACAGATGGCAATTTTTATTGCAGCAGTTTTAGAATATGTGGGCAATAAGGAAAAAGTGCTTGAGTAATATTTTACTGTTTTGCTGGAAAACAGTTTTAATTCACAGTTCCAGTACAGTTTCACTTCACAACATTTACAAAAAGTGCAATCATTTACTTGGCATTTTATTTTTTCGAAAAAAAAAATAGTAACATTTTTTAACTTTTTATTAAAAAAATAAAATAAAAAATTTAAGCTACAAGGGATGATACATTTGCTTAATTCACAACAATCTTTATCGTGTATTTGTATATCAAATACACTTTTTGTTTTTTAATTGTGAACACATTCTGTGTAGTGTATTAATGTATTTTGTATTTTAAATGAAAAAAGAAGAACAAGCTACATACAAATTCCCTCAGAGAGCCTCTCTCTCAATACAACATTTTAAAAACATATGAAATAAAAGTGTAATAGTGTAATTCATTTTTATATGAAAATTTCATACAACAAATGTTACACTCTTGTATTTAATATGATAATACAACCGATACAGGAATACAAGAGGTTTTGTGAATTAAGCAAATAATTTCAAATAAAATGTATATTTCAGAAAATCATTTTATTGCGAATTTTTACTGAAAAGTGTAATAAGTGTAAATTTTTTTCCAGGAAAATAAATGCCATTAATTTCATATGTATAATAATGGCATTATTTAATTTTTATACCCTTTACCAAAAAATGGTAAAAGGGTATATATAGGTTTGTCATTCCGTTTGTAATTTCTAGAATATTAATAAGCGACACATAAAGTATATATATTCTGGATCCTTATGCATAGCGAAGACGAACAAGCGATGTCCGTCTGTCCGTCTGTCCGTCTGTCCGTCTGTCTGTACGTGAAATCGGTTTTCCCAAGCTCCCAGAAGAGCTAGAGACTTCGTTCTTGGACTGGTGTGTCAGAAATTTTCCGAAAAATTTTGCTATTGAAAATCAGCAAAATCGAGCAGACGGTTTCAGAGCTGGAAAACTCAAACTCTATTTTCCCATAGAAAATAACTACCGAAAACAAGTTTTTATTACTTTTTTATTAAATTAACTTCTTTTATACTTCGGTATGAATAAAATTGGTATTCATAATTAGAAAAAAAAAATAAAATTTAACAAATTAAAAAAAAGTTTCCAGGGTTGGAAAACTTTAACTTTTTTCCTAATAATTAAACATATTTCATGTTTTAGGAAAAACGCTATTTTCTGAAGAACGGTAAGAGCTACGGGTCTGAAATTTGGACAGTGTATGTAGAAGTTTGGTCGCTACAACAACAAATATATAAAAGCTAAAAATTAAAGGGTGTTCCAAAATGAGCGACGAAAACTTTTAAAATCTTATGTAATATACATACAATTGTATGTATGTGCGTACATATGTATATTGACACTTGAAATTTGTAAAATTAGTGTATTTTTATATAGGCTACAGCAATTAACACTAAAATTAAAAAAATTTAAATTAAAGGGTGGTCCATCAGTTAATGCAATTTTGACTATGTATTTTTGACAAATTGCTATATCTTGGAAACTGGAAGAGTTAAACTCTTGAAATTTTCAAAAACGGTCAAACTAAGAAATCCGAAAATTATAAAATCGCCAAAAATTTTAAAAAATCGTGGACGGTTTCAGAGCTGGAAAACTAAAACTCTATTTTCCCATAGAAAATAACTACCGAAAACAAGTTTTTATTACTTTTTTATTAAATTAAATTATTTTATACTTCGGTATGAATAAAATTAGTATTTATAATTAAAAAAAATTCTAAAAATTTAACAAATTAAAAAAACGTTTCCAGGGTTGGAAAACTTTAACTTTTTTCCTAATAATTAAACATATTTCATGTTTTAGGAAGAAGGCTATTTTCTCAGGAACGGTAAGAGCTAAGGGTCTAAAATTTGGACAGTGTATGTAGAACTTTAGTCGCTACAACAACAAATATATAAAAGCTAAAAATTAAAGGGTGTTTCAAAATTAGTGACGAAAACTTTTAAAATACCATGTATGACACTTGAAATTTGTAAAATTAGTGTATTTTTATATAGGCTACAACAATTAACACTTAAATTAAAAAAAATTTAAATTAAAGGGCGGCCCATAAGTTAATGAAATTTTGACTATGTAATTTTAACAAATTGCTATATCTTGGAAACCGTAAGAGCTAAACTGTTGAAATTTTCAAAAACGGTAAAACAAAAAATCCAAAAATTACAAAATCGCCAAAAATTTAAAAAAAATCGCTAAAACGAAAAAAATCGCCAAAATTAAAAAAAATAGGCTAAAATTAAAAAAAAACGCCAAAAACCGAAAAATATCGCCAAAACGTGACAAAACTAAAAATAAATTTCCACAATGACAAAAAAACGCCAAAAACCGCAAAAATCGCTAAAACAAAAAAAAATTGTTTTATGAACAAAAATCGCCAAAAATTAAAAAAAATCGCGTAAAATTAAAAAAATCGCCAAAATAAAAAAAAAATAACCAAAACGAAATTAAATCGCCAAAATTAAAAAAAAAACGCCAAACACTGAAAAAAACCGCCAAAACAATAAAAATTGCCTATATGAAAAAAATCGTCAAAAATTAAAAAAAATCGCTTATATGAAAAAAAATCGCCAAAAAGAAAAAAATTTGCCAAAATTAAAAAAAAACGCCAAAAACCGAAAAAAAATCGCCAAAACGAGAAAAAAGTGTTAAAACAAAAAAAATTTCCACAATGACAAAAAAACGCTAAAAACCGCAAAAACAAAAAAAAATGCTTATATGAACAAAAATCACCAAAAATTAAAAAAAATCGCCAAAACGAAAAAATCGCTAAATGAAAAAATCGCTATAACTAAAAAAACGCCAAAAACCGAAAAAAATCGCCAAAACGAGAAAAACGTGTCAAAACTAAAAAAATTTCACACAATGTTAAAAAAAACGCCAAAAATCGCAAAAATCGCCAAAACAAAAAAATGCTTTTATGAATAAATCGCAAAAAATTAAAAAAAAATCGCCAGAACGAAAATAAATCGCCAAAATTAAAAAAATCGCCAGAACGAAATTAAATCGCCAAAAATTGAAAAAACGCCAAAAACCGAAAAAAATCGCCAAAAAAAAAATTGCTTATATGAACAAAAATTGCCAAAAATTAAAAAAAAAATCACCTAAATGAAAAAAAATTGCCAAAACCAAAGAAAAATCCCAAAAACGAAAATAAATCGCCAAATTTAAAAAAAACGCCAAAAACCGAAAAAAATCGCCAAAACAAAAAAAAATTGCCTATATGAAAAAAAATTGCCAAAAATTCAAAAAAATCGCCTAAATGAAAAAAATCGCCAAAATCAAAAAAAAAAATCGCCAAATTTAAAAAAAATCGCCAAAACGAAAGTAAATCGCCAAAATTAAAAAACGCCAAAAACCAAAAAAAAAATCGCCAAAACAAAAAAATGCCTATATGAAAAATAATTCGCCTGAAATTAAAAAAATCGCTTATATGAAAAACAAATCGGCAAAAATGTTCAAAATTAAAAAAAAAGCCAAAAACCGAAAAAAATCGCCAAAATGAGAAAAAAGTTTCAAAACAAAAAAAATCCCACAATGACAAAAACCCGCAAAAATCGCCAAAACAAAATAAATACTTATATGAACAAAATTCGCCAAAAATTAAAAAAAAATCGCCCAAATGAAAAAAATCGCCAAAATTAAAAAATTAAAATTAAATTAAAAAATTAATCGCCAAAATCAAAGAAAAACGCCAAAAACCGAAAAAAATTACCAAAACAAAAAAAAATTGCCTATATGAAAAAACGCCAAAAACGAAAAAATCGGCAAAACCAAAAAAATTGCCTATATGAAAAAAAAAATCGCAAAAAAGCACCAAATTAAACATAATGCCTAAAACCTACAAATTGCACAAAAAGTATGAATTTTTTCACAAAATTATTATGTACCTACATATCTCTGTGCTTATGTATGTATCTCTATACTACATAAACGCACTTTGGTAAAGGGTATATAAGATTCGGCACAGCCGAATATAGCACTCTTACTTGTTTTTTTATTGTTTTATATGAAACTTTATGAAACTTTTTCATTAATGATCCAATGAAGTCTTACGTTAGCTTGATATGAATGACAGAATTCATTGATTCAATCAACAAATTCATTGCTGGCACGAAGATTTTTTTTCAGTGGTGCAGCACATCTGTGTATACAATACGACTTCTTGTTCTTATACAAACTTATTTTTATGTGTTTTTGAAATCACCACCTCTTAATTAGAATTGAATTGGACTCCTGTCTAAATTTTAACAAGCTGCGCCATTTATTTTATGTTGAGACGACCAAAGTCTCTAGTTCGTTTTGGCCCACAACTTCTAAATAAGTGGTTGGTTTATCTTATTATTCTTTTTATTTATTACTCACTTTCTAAAAATTATTAACCTTAATTTTATAGAGTCAACAAGTTATTTGTTTTTTTTTATATTATATTATTATTATTATCATGACATGTACACTATTGTACATAAGTGTATGAAACTAAAATTTTGAATATTTGTTAAAAATTAACGGAAATGGTAAAACCACATACGGGTATACTACACAAATGCACAACGCTGAGTATACTACCATGCATGATAAATATGCGATCGTCATCATATGGTAAAGCGTATGGAGTATGTAATGCAGCCGTTTGTGTGGTTGTGTACTTGTGTGTGTTGCCTGGCACCAGTGTTGCCATAAGATGTAAGAGGAAAAGTGCTAGATTGCGGAAATAAAAGTGCTAAAATGTTCTACAGCACCCACAACAAAGTGCTAAAATCATTTAAAATTTTTAATTTATTTTATTTCTTAAGTGGACCACACACTTGCAAAAAGTATACAGTGATATGTCAAGTTTTTTAATATGAGAAAAAGATATGTATTAATCATTCCATAGTAAATTCTGTGACATTTCACCTTTTTACGTAACCACAATGATATGAGCAATAACATATTTAATAATATTGCATGAAATATTTAATTTTTAAATTTTTAATCCAGCTGCGAAAGGAATACCAAGAAAGAAAAAATCTTTAAGATTAAGAGTAGTTAAGTAAAAATATATTTATTTTCTACATAGATAAATCAGATGAACCAATTTATTTAACGTTGTGTAGTTTTACTAAAACATATAAACGACTACTAAAGTTTTGGGCTCACTAGCTTTCACTGTGCCTTTCGTCAAGCTTATCAAAAACCTTCTTAATAATAAGCTCTCATGAAGAATAAAAAATTTATGAATCTAATGGAATAAAAAAGTGCAAAAAAGCCAAATAGTTTTAAGAAAGTGCTAAACTAGCACTTAGCATTATTTTTAAAATTTTTAATGCTAAATGAAGAAAAAAAAAGTGCTAAATCTAGCACTAAAAGTGCTAAAATGGCAAGCCTGTCTGGAACAAGTATAAAACGGCGAGCCATAGTTGTATCAATGATTAGTTGGTTGGCAGCAAGCGCTGGCGAAAGAGGTTATAATAGATATTGGACACTGCTTTACTATTAAAGCTTTCTGTTAGCAAATTTGAGCAACCTAATAAGATATTAAGTTCTCTTTTTTTATTGTATTTTTATTTATAAGTAGGCTGCCTTTGGGAATTAGGACACTTTTTTCCAAAAGGTGAATCAATACACTTATAAATAAAAATTTAGCTATTTGAGTATTAATAGAGATAGGACACTACTCTATTATTAACTCTTTTATTTTTTCTGTTTTTTGAGTATTTTTATTTATGAGTGGGAGAGGCTGCCTTTGGGAATTAGGACACTTTTTCCCAAAAGGTGAATTAATACTCTTATAAATAAAAGGTGAGTTATTCTAGTATCCAAGAGAAGATACGTTGAATATTATATCTGGATTCCGACGACTCTGGATTCCGCTGAGCCTGCCCTACCCACCAGCGAATCCGTGTCGTTACAATGTTTGGCAGCGGTTTTGAGAGAAAATGGGAAAAACTGAATTTCGTGTGCTCATTAAGCATTATTTTTTTCGGGAAAACCTCATCACTCCAACCAAGTCTAAGCTTGATAAATTTCTTCATAAATTTCAATGGTAAAAAATGGTTTACTGAATTTCGTTGTGGCCATAAAAGCCGAACATTCTGGACGCCCAGTAGACTTCTCTACATCCGAAGCAATTGCAAAAATTAACGATCAGGCTTATTATGAACAGCAACTTTCGGTTGATAAGAGAAATTTTTAAAGCAAAGTTGATAAATCGGTATTACGAAATGTCAGCGTTTGAAAAGAGGTATCAACCATAATTTATCAACCATCAACTCTCTTTTTTCAACTACAAAATAGTAGGAGAAAAATTTTCACTCTAAATGTAAGTAGTAAATAAATGGAAAAAAGCAAACCCGTACATCGCGAAGGGACTCTGCTCAAATGGGAGGAATATACCACCGAGATAATTATTTAACTCCACCTAAATGGAGTTTTCTAATAATTTTTAAATTAATCTCGCACATTCACTGCATCTTATTTTTATAATTTGTCAAATGTTATATTTTTTCTCTCAAATGCATATTCACAATTGCGAATACCTACTTAATCATTCACAACCTTATCAACTGGTTTTCGTAATAATTATTTCAACCATTGTTGACAAAATTTTTCCACTTTTCAGTTTTAGCCGATCAGAGATTGGAAATGAGAGAGAAGCCATAGGCATCTCACATAACTCAGTGGATTCAATTTTGAATGATAACTTGGGTATAAGAAAGCTTTCCTCAAGATTAGTGCCGCGTTTGCTCACAATTGCCCACAGGCGCATGTGCAGTTTCCATAGCAAAAACCCATGAAGTGGGCTACGAATTGCTCTCTAATCCACCCCTTTCAGTAGATTTAGCTCCGATTGACTATTTCTTGTTCCTAAGCTTAAAGAAATTACTCAAATTTTACTTCAACTATCACACTAACAAATGCCAATTTTGATGACTTCAACAAATCAAATTTTTCGGAAGGGATAAAAAATTGAAGAACCGTTGAACTAATTGAATAGAATTTAAAGGAGACGATTTTGAAAAATAAAATAACTTTTAAGTGAGACATTTAAAATTTAATTGAACTAGAATGAATTTTAATCAGGAATAATTTCTTAATCAAGAATAAGGTCCGTATTTTCAATTCTTATTGAATGAAATATTTTTATTGATTAATGTAAGTTTCTAAAGAAGAGAAGAAAGAAAAACTAGACATTATTAGCTGGAGTATATACCGATATTTTTCTGTGCAGCAATGCACTTCATCAGCATCCATGTCTATCTACTTGGGTAGAGATTGTTGTAAACATCAGCTGCATTGCAATATAAGTTTGACAATATGTTTAGGCTTCAGTATTTGGGAAATACTATAATTATATCATTTTCACAAAGAGTGTTATATTACACATCAGTTTTTGTGTTTGTTGGGTAATATGGCATTATATGCCATATTCCTTTGTAGTTGTCAAATATAATTCATCATTTTTTGCATCATCGTAAACATTACCAAAGTCATTCGTCCACGTTATTGTCATTAGAAGCAGCACTAAAGCTAAAGTTTCAGCAACTACCAGCACTTTGGTCTTAACAGAAGGGAAAATATATCACTGTTTACAAGTCACTAAGAACGCACTCATTCCACTGTTCTCATCCTCTTAGTGCATTTGTTTTTAGGCCGTTTTTCTTGGCTATTTTTGTTGCTTTTATCTAGCTAGGATTTGTTTTATGACTGAAAACCATATGCAGGAGAACAAAATCAACCATATCATCAGTGTCAAATATTTTCATTAGTTAGAAGTTTTTGATATTCTCCCCTATATACATATATACCAAAGATAGAGACGTAGTCAGACACTGTTACGTTGACTACAATACAGTTTTAGTGTGTGATGATGATGACAGGTCATCAGTACAGGTTTTCGCTTATAATGAGGGGAGATTCATGTCACATACCAGGCATGGAAATAGCCAAATTTTCAAATGGCACTCATTTTCAATTCATGCTTCATAGATTCATAGATTTCTTAAGTTTGGGGTCTAACCATAAAATATTTATAAAGCGACAACAATTTTTTTTAATCATATCCACTGTGTTATGAAAATCAAATGTGATTTTTATACTTAAAAAAAAAAGAATTTGACTATCGTAGTAGAGTTATTAAAATGTGTTATTTATGAAGTCTATTAAAAAGAAAGAGAGAAAGAAAAAAGAAAAAATGTAATTCGCCAAATATTGTAGTGCTTTCTGTCATCGCTAACAGTTTTTAATTTTCTATTTGTTCAGCATTTTAGCGATTGAATTTAAGTGGTCTGAACTTCAGTAAACGCTCTCATATATTGTGTGAATAATTATAATTAATTTAATTAATTAATTAAATAATTATTTATTTTAATGGTTTATTCAGACTGCAGGAACATATCGCATTATTATCGTCTTTACGTTAAACAAAGTTGTTTATTACTTAGACCTCGTTTTGTTTTTAAGAATTTACAATCTCTCACTGTCCGGAAGCAATAATGAACTGTTTTTTTTCATGTGTGAAAATACATTAATGCGAACAGTTCGATTGTTGAGGGAAGTTTGGCCAAAATAAATTGAAAATCATCGATCTATAACATTTGCGACCGTAAAATCGGTGAATCACGCGGTACGTCCCAAACAGAGAACCCAATTTGATAAAACAATTTTGTTCTACGCAACATCCATCTGGCTGATTTTACCGCATTAATTACAGCTAATTCGACAGATGTTTCTGTAGCAATATGTCTACTATGAACTGTCAAAGTTCGGAAGTCTTTTCATATCACACTTTTTTTAAGTTTCAGTCTTAAAAAAGTGACATCTTATGTTATTATTTTGTATATCTAACCAAAAATTTAAAGAAATTAGAATAGTATTTAATTATCCGGCCCTGCCACATAAACATTTGTAGTCGAGCATGTAGAATAAATGTTTATATTAAAAAGAAATTCTTATGAGTAATTGAGATTTAAGTATTTTGACTTTAAAGTAATTTGTTATTTAACATTGTCAAAGCAATGACAGGCAGCAAGTCTAAGCGCACTTTTAACAGCATTAAATATTTAAAATTCACTCGGCGTTAGACGCTGTCTTTATAAAGAATTCAGTGATTACATATTGTAAAATTCATATAAAATGAATTTGTATGTAACTGTTTAAAAAGTTGAATTATAATTGTATAAAAAGTTAAGCTGATGTAACTTCGTCAAGGAAAATGCGGTGTAACAGCCCTGTAGGAAATGGGACCAGTCCAAATTCTAATACCTCCCATTACTTTTACATGCAGATAACCTAGGTTGGGGTTCATTGATACTTTATATGGACCTTGTTACTTATAACCAAGGAAACCGCCAATATGCAATTGCATGTTTTTTTGTGCAATAATCAAATATGAGAATGAATTGCTCAATTCACAACCTGTTGTGGGAGCCGTAGTTCCTACATGAGTTGTTGGGAATTTCAATAAAAACATTTGCTTAATTCGCAAAAAAACCGCTTGTATCTTTGTATCGATTGTATTATCACATTAAATGCAATAGTGGAAAATTTGTTGTTAGAAATTTTGATATACAAAGAAATACACTATTACACTTCTATTTCATATGTTTTAAAAATATTGTGTAGTGACTACCCTGAAGGAAACGTGGGGTTAAGTGTCCCCAAGTCACCACTTTTGTCGACTATTTTGGAGACAATGTCAACGGAGCGTCTACATATTAATATTGTTTTTGATGCGTAGGAAATATATTTTCAGATACACACAACTATGCTTCTTCTTAATGTTTTATTGGTTTGTTGAAGACAAAAGTGGCGTCATGCAAAATTTAAGTGTTTATAAAAATTTGTTTAAGAAATAAAATTAAAAGGTTAATAATACCTATGTATAAATGCATTGAACAATTAAAACTCATATTGCATAAAAATTTAAAAAATGAATATTAAAATTTTTTTTAGTGAAAGTGCCAATTATGGAATTTTTTTTAACCTGTGGAAGATTTTGTGCCATCCTTTAAGATTTGTCACACTTTCAGATCCATACGTAAGTATTTGACTGTCCAAATTCAGCGAAAATTTAAATTAGTCAGTACAGTTTTACTACGGACATTTCCCACAGAGTGATATCGTCAATAGTAAGTCAGTACAATCTTACTATTGACATTTTCCACATATGGTCCCACAAGAACTACCTAGTCAGTATTGACGTAGTCTACTAGTAGATTTCGTAGGACAAGCCTGTGTTGAATGCGAATAGTAGATGACATTAGTTGGGGTATAATTTGTCAATAGTACTGGTGACATCGTCAATAGGTAATCAGTATAATTTTACTATTGACATTTCCTGCAGGGTACACACAGAGTGTTCACAATTACAAAGAGAAAATGTATTTGATACACAAGTACACGAAAATAATTGTTGTGGATTAAGCTAATAAACAATTATTTTCATAAAAATTACCAACAACGTTTGTACGAACTACGACTCTTACAATAGGTTGTGAATTGAACAAATACAAATATACAAGTACGATTATACAAAATGCTCGATATGCAAAAGAACTACGATTAAACTTATACTTTTTAATCATAATTACTACAAAAAATATGAAAAGTTGCGATAACCGAGTCACAAAATTTTGAAGTGCTGTGTTTAAAGAATCTACAGTGCAGTCTGTTGGAACAGCAATTGCAGTAATTGATGGTTACACGAGGTGAGGGCATGCTGGTTTGTAAAATTTACCTTAATTAAAAACAAAGGATGATGAAATCACGATGTTAGTGTTATTTGATTTCTGTGATCAAAGGAATAATACTACCATAATTCTTCACATTAATGATATATTTCATTAACGAAGTCCACTTTAATCTCTCATTTCATATGCTTGGTACTTATAACTTATAATGTAAAATTGTTCTAAAATCTCCCACGTATAAACAGTCATATTAAACGACCTTTGTGAATGTGCATATTATTTCAAAAAATATCATTAGCTGTTTATTTTTTAAAGTCATTTAGTCTTTATACCACATATAAATTATTCAATTTTCGTATGTTGATAGTCATTTGTCAAGCATATGACAAATTCATAATTTGATCATAAATAATAGACAGTATCTGTTAGACCAACCAAAAAGAAAAAAAAACATAGCATTCAACTAATTAATAGAAGACTGACTATACGATGACAACACATACACTTGAATATTATCCTAATGGTATACAAACTTGAACCCCAAACGAAAAGATACAAAAACACCCTTTTTTACATTCAATCATACAGAGTATGTAGCACTTGCTAAACAAATATACGGTGGCATTATGCGCCAAATTAAATTCAACCTCAATTGAGGGTTAATTTTCTTTACTATTTCTACTGTTTATTAAATGAAGGCAAGACAGAAAAAAAATTTTATGATAATGTGATATGAATTCATATTGTATTTGCAAGGACAAACATTTGTATAGAGAAGTACTCGTATCTACTTATCAACTGATACTTTAATAATTTTACCACTCAATTTATAACAATAATGAATGATACAATGAAAACAAAAACAGACTAAGTGAAATCATTACTTCATTTACACCCTTTCAACGGCACACGTTAACAAAAAAAAATAAATTAAATAAAAAAGCAGTCATCATGTGCTTTTGGCTGCTTAGGAATACATGTACCTCGTAGTATGTACATACTTTCAATTCCTAACAAGTGTCATTGAGCTCTTTATTACGTTCAGTGTAAATTTTATGCGACACATCATACGCCCTCCATGTCTTTTCCGGATTTTGTTTTGCTGCTTTTTATCCCATGCCGCACAGTGTCAAGGCCAGCCATTTATTTTCCTTAAGTGTGAAAACCATTGAAACATAAAGAGCAGATATTTAAATGTATGTTATTTTTTACAAGAACTCTGCAATGTTTATATTTACTTTGAATAATTTCTTTGATAATACCGTTTGATTCCAATACAATTTTAAAATATAGCATGTATGCGCTAAAATAAAAATATAGGGATGCCAAAATCTATAAGCCTCTAAAAATTAATATGTTTTAGATTTTTAATGGAAAAATACTTCATCCCAACCTATTCTGTAAGTAAATGGAAATTTTGGAATGCCAAAAATTTCATTTGCATAAAAGTTGCGTATATAAAGAAGAAATCTACATCAACTGACACCACACACAGTGGACCAAACACAAAGAACGCTGATGATGAAGGTGTAGTGGCCTTCGAAAATAGCTAGTTTTTCCTTGTTACTGCGTGTTTATCAGAATATTTTCAATTAACTTTGTGTTATTTGTTCATTAATAATTATAACATATAATTTGGCTTGCAAAGCGATACGAACTTTAGCCTGATCAAATCATAACTACAGTGTTCCCAGTTTAGGGGATTTGTCCCCAAATTGGGATTTTTTTTCGCGATTGGGGATGAAAATTTCGTATTGGGGATCTAAGGATTTGTTGGAGATGTAACCAAAAATTGAGGGGATTTTTGGGGGATTTTTTGTATAACTGATGGTCAAACAAGAATGATTTTTGAACTAAGAAATATGCGCCTGGCAAGTCTAAAAATGTGTGTTACTATTCATAGTGCATGGTTTCTAATAAAGAAGAAGTATCCAGGCAGTTTAACGAATAATGACCGCTACCAAAACAAAAATATGCAACAAAATACAATACAACCTTTTGCAAGCACTTCCTAGAATAAACACACACTTTAAAAATAATTCAATTTGTTGTGACAAATTTATTCCTTCTGCTGAAATGCTAAAGCTTTTTAATACAAGTACTATGTACAACAAAGTGTCTGAGGCTGGTGAATCAGAATATTTCGATTCTGAAGTTTTTGAAATGGTAAACTTTGGTTAAAAATTTTTTTATACTGGTGTATATTAAACTATGTGTAATTTTTTCTTTACAAGTTTTTTATAAGTACAAAATAAATTTATGTGAACGTAAGTATACTCGTATCTATCGGTATAAATGAATTTTATTGAATAAATATGATATTTTTGTCATTATTTTTAAAATAAAATTAAAAAAAAATTTTTTTTATTTATTTCACAGAAGAAAAAATTTTTGTAAAAAATATAAATTTGGGGATTTTTGGGGTGAGAAATCGAAAATTGGTGATAAGCTCTAGAAGAAAACTGGCAACACTGCATAAATATATACTTTATTTATTTTTTTAAGAGAAGTTATACTCATGCAATGCATACTACTATTACCAGGTGTTAGATTCTTTCAGGATAGGGATAGTAATAGAGAAGAAAGAGATAGACGAAATCTTCATTATTTTACAACTCTGCTTTTTGCACGTTGTTTTAATAATGCAGTCAGTGGCGGATTTATGTGAGATATGCCGCCTTTTTTTGCTCTATGAAGAAAAGCTTTTCAAAATTATATCTGCAATTTATAAATATTTAAATTACACTGTGAAACAGTAAAAAATCCGCATGGTCCAGATAGTGTAGGTTTGATAGTATTACCAAAGGAAAGTAAACTCTTATACACAGTTTGTCAATTTTGGTGATCAATTAATTTTTAGAATATCCAAAGATTTCGAAAATTCATTAACTCTAAACCAACAACAACCAACAGCTCATTCAGACTTAGTGATAGCGCTTTAATATAGATGTGGCAAAACGGAAAAAGTGCTTAAGTCGAGATAAGCTGATTTCGAGTTAATGGTACCACCGTAATCTGCATATGTGACAGGGCATAGAGAAAGAGACCTAATTGTAAAAAATTTATTTTCACTTTTTTTTTGATGTGGACAACATCTGAGCATCGAATGAGACCGAAATTGAAATACACCAAAGATACACGTATTTAAATCTTTAAAATGGCTCTCCTGAACAAAACTGGTTTTTACCCTTGGGTCCCTTTCTATTTTCCGCGTCACATATTCAAAAGCACTCCTGGTCAAAATCTCACTTAATGTGTGTGGTTTTTCAGAAAGTTATAGCACAATGACTTGCGACTTATCTGTTCTAAACTTCTAATATCATTTGAAATAATAGCTTAATTGAGGCTATACTTTTGTATATTTCAATTCAAATGTATTACTTATAGTTTGTAAAACGATGTTTTCTTAAAAAAATAAAGATTAACAGAGATTTTTCCACTTTAACTGTAAAATAAATAAATTTATTTTTCCTGCAAAATAGTAAAATATGACAAGCACTTTTTCCTTATTGCCACATATATATGGATTTAATATAGTGGACTCTTCACTAAATAAATCTCATTAGCACATTACACAAAAAAAAAAATATTTATTCATGCACTTTTTTTTGCAAAAGTAATTTTTTCAATTTCTTTTAGAATAATTAGCATGCACTCCTAATTTTTTTCTAACAATATATGGCAATATAATCTGAACGTGTCTAGGCAATTCTATGAGTCATACAATCTACTTTTTAGCTCAAACATGTTAATTTTTCACAATTTTTTTACGCTAAACTTTTTTTCGAAAATTATATAATGAATTCATAATTTTCTGTTGAGTTTTAATTACATTTTTTGCAAAAAAAAGTTAGTCTGTGAAAAATCGAAAATATAACATCTGAATTTGTTTAAACGAGCAGTCAGCCAAACCGTCAACTGTTTGCACATGTCAAATGCTGAAACTCTACGACTGTGACTGTTTACATTTTCAGAAGCAGAAGCAAAAGCAATTACACAAATCAGAAGTTTTTAAACGCTGCTTCTCAATACGTCCTAATTAGAGTACACTCTGGCTTCGTAAATAAACATGTAAAATACACTTACACGAACTATCGTTAAATCTTAAAAATGCACAATGGTCTACTTAAGCGCTTTAAAATACTATCATGTAAATCTAAAAAAAAAATTACATTGTACCGATAAATTAACCGGTAAGGTCAGAACTATACTCTATATTTTTCATTGATATGTATAAAGCAAAAGTAATTTACTAAAATTATAAATTTCAAACTATTAAAAATTTAAAATTTTTGGGTTCTTAAAATTTTGCCGCCCCTAAAACCATGCCTATACGTAAATCCAACACTGAATGCAGTGTTGCAGCGCCTCTGGTATTTAAATGCAGCGTATTAAATTTTTTTGTAGCTGTGTTGATAATAGTCATTTTGTTGAGATATGATTCTTTAAATGATTTCTTTCTTTTAATTCACGTAAAACACACACATCTGCACAACGGCTTTTGTGGGAGTTTTTAAATGAAATTGAAAAATGATGCTCAACATTGTATAAGTTTGTGTTCAGTTCATATGAATACTGTTACTTTAAAAATGTTTCAGTTTTCTCTTTAACAACCCCTTTGATTTAACACAAAGTTGCAATATTCAGCTAACCCACTCCCAAAACTTTCCCATTTACCCACTTAGTTATTTCTGACAAAAGTACATCGTACTGCGTAACTTGGCCAGCCGCAATGTACAAAAAATTTAAATTATTTTGAATGCGTGGCAATTGTCGCTGCATATTCGATAGAAACGTTTTATTTTTGGTTTACCATCTCACAGCAGACACACAAACACACACGGATACACACACACACGCAAGGAAACATTCTAACTCGTTTACTAAGGACCTGCACAAGACGTCTTATACTTTTAAGACATTACGGCAATTTCAAAGGCTTTCGTACAGTGAAATCTTCTGAAACAAACGCTAAGCAACGTGTTCGGAAATACATTTGTTTAACTTATTGCAGGTATAATAGTAAATAAGAAAATAGTGGGTGACTGAAGAATTTGTGGTGCTTGTGCTTTTTTTCTCTTGCCGCGTATACAAACGGCACTTTTTGTATGCTCTCTTATTTTTCTGCGCACATACAAACGAACACATGCATTTACATGAGTTGTGTGCGCTTGCTTTAAAAAACCTCCTTTAAACACAAACATAATAGCTTACTATCTAAATCTTATACACACACCCAAACAGACAATATGCAAAATAACAAGCATACATGTATAAACAGTACTTCTTTTCATTGTTTGTTATAAACAAGACGTCTTGGCGACATCGCTTGTTAACAGTCTTATACACGTACACCAATGCATCCATCGGGCTTCGTTTATAGTACGACAGCATTTATTATTGGCTCAGTATAATACATGCCACGAGAATACATTTAAAAAATATGACGTATTTATATTTCAAGACTACTTACGCAGGCCACTAGCATTTAC
This sequence comes from Tachina fera, assembly GCA_905220375.1. Taxonomy (NCBI): domain Eukaryota; kingdom Metazoa; phylum Arthropoda; class Insecta; order Diptera; family Tachinidae; genus Tachina; species Tachina fera. The sequence goes on along the minus strand of LR999964.1, from coordinate 61,729,915 downwards.
TCATTCATACACGTATGACGTTAAAACGCCCCAAGTTTATGCTTTTGATTTCGATTTCATCTCACCATTCGTTTTTTTATTCCTTTCTTTTCTAAAGTGGCCCGGAAGTTTTTTCTCTCGGTTTACAATACAGCGTCTAACGTTGATGTTGAAAGTTTATTTGTTATTGTTTTCTGGGTTGAAGCCATAAACATATGCAGCTCACGTTGCCCGGCATAAATCTAATGCGTTCTGCTCAACGCCTCTTAGTTGAATTCCGAATTGCTTGCGTTACTTTATTGTTGCCGACTTTTTGTGACTGAATGTGAGCACAACAGCTATTCGATTCAAGTTCTTAAATAACTGAGTGAGTGTGTGAGTGTGTGTGTTTTTGTGTGCGTTTGTTGGCTGTTGAGGGCGAACGACTGCGTCTCGTCTAGTCATCTAAATGTGATTTTTATTTTATTTAATTTGTTTGCCGTTTGTGAGGGTTTAATTCTGGCTGACTGACTATCTAACTAAGTGACGACTGGCTGCTTTGCTTTAGCAAACATTGTATGACCAAAAAATATATATATATATAATTTTGGTTAAAAAGGGGAAACCACTGCATTTTGTTTGGCCAAGTATTTTGTGGGTCTATATTTTACGAGCATTGCGTTAAGAAGATGGGATGAGACGGAGTCTGTTACACGCTCTAACGCCTTATTTAATCTCTCTGGGGACATTTTCATTTTGAAAGCTTTTTATTGTGTGCTAAAAGGACTATTTATTTTCAATTGGGGTTATTTTTTTTTAATTTCTGCATAATTTATTTTGCTTTTCGCAAAATTTAATTGAATTAAAGTAAAGAGCGGAAGAAAAATAAACTTGACCTATCTTAAATTTGTTTGTTCTGAAAATTTTCTTTAAATAGTAGAAGGAAAAATTTATTTAATTATTTAAGTAAATAAGAGAAGTAATCAATATTAAGCGAATTAACATGAAGAAACCATTTACAAAATCAAGGTATTGTCGATTTGCCAGTGATACCATATCAAGAAACTTTATCTGCTGAATTAGGGATAAATGGAGTGAATATATTGGTTATAAATTTGATGAGAAAAGACGGGTCGTGCGTGAACCATCATCCACAGCACCTTATGAAGGAGTATAATTTGTTTAGGTTTCTTCGATGTTTCCGAATGCCATCTTAAATACCTGCGGCCATATGAATAATCAAAAACTGGCATGACGTTAGCATGAGTGGCAAACTTGAACATGGTCTTAACGAGTTTTGCCATACAATTTTACATTAAAAATCATGCTAGGATGTAACTGTGTGTTAAAACTACATTATGCGCTGATTTTTAGTCTTAAATTGTATAGAGCAACTCGTAAAAACGTAGTTCAATATTGTCACCTATGCTGAATTCATACCAGTTTTTGATTGTACATAAGGCCGCTGATGTTTAAAAGACGAAGGCGGAAGTTTTACAAAGGAGACATGGTCCGTATTAAACGTGAAATTAAATATTATAGCATTGTTGTTATAAATACATATTCTCATCAAAAGTTCTATGGAAATTCTGCACGTTTTAATTTCACCTGACATGCAGAACATACCCGGCGATGTTCTCCCCTTCCTCTTGATCTTGTAAACTATAACAGTAGTCATTGTGGTCCCAGTCTTTGGGCATGGGTTTTGAAGGCACAGTTACCCGTAATTATATGCGAAAATCCTACGAGCTGCAGTGTCTTAGTCCCTGTCCAGATTTGCAATTTTTGTTGCAGCAATTCTTGAGTTTATTGGTGAGGAGGGGTGAGAAGATTGAGGAGGTGTACACAGTTTTATGCGCTCGGCAATTCTCTTTTGATTTGAAATTCTTGTTTATATAAATTTTTTAGTTGTATTTGACGTTTTTTATTTATTTTATTTCTTCAGGTGTGTGAAAAATAAGAAAATATAACATAAAACAAATAGAATTGTTAACTTTTCAGTGAAATTTGTGGTATAATAGATATTTTTTAATGCATAATTGCAAAATTAGAATTTTTTAATGTGGACACTTATGCAATTTCAAAACAGAATTTTAAGAAATCGCTGCAACAAAAATTTCAAGTCTGGTCGAGGACTTCTATCAATGAACTTGAACCCTGAAAAAACAGACCTTGTCCTTTTTATACCCTTTACCAAAAAATGGTAAAAGGGTATATATAGGTTTGTCATTCCGTTTGTAATTTCTACAATATTAATAAGCGACACATAAAGTATATATATTCTGGATCCTTATGCATAGGGAAGACGAACAAGCGATGTCCGTCTGTCCGTCTGTCTGTACGTGAAATCGGTTTTCCCAAGCTCCCAGAAGAGCTAGCGACTTCGTTCTTGGACTGGTGTGTCAGAAATTTTCCGAAAAATTTTGCTATTGAAATTCAGCAAAATCGAGCAGACGGTTTCAGAGCTGGAAAACTCAAACTCAATTTACCCATAGAAAATAACTACCGAAAACAAGTTTTTATTACTTTTTTATTAAATTAACTTATTTTATACTTCGGTATGAATAAAATTGGTATTTATAATTAAAAAAAAATTTTAAAAACTTAACAGATTAAAAAACGTTTCCAGGGTTGGAAAACTTTAACTTTTTTCCTAATAATTAAACATATTTCATGTTTTAGGAAGAAGGCTATTTTCTCAGGAACGGTAAAAGCTACGGGTCTGAAATTTGGACTGTGTGTGTAGAAATTTGGTCGCTACAACAACAAATATATAAAAGCTAAAAATTAAAGGGTGTTCCAAAATGAGTAACGAAAACTTTCAAAATCCCATGTAATATACATACAATTGTATGTATGTGTGTACATATGTATATTGACACTTGAAATTTGTAAAATTAGTGTATTTTTATATAGGCTACAACAATTAACACTAAAATTAAAAAAATTTAAATTAAAGGGTGGCCCATCAGTTAATGAAATTTTGACTATGTAATTTTGACAAATTGCTATATCTTGGAAACTGTAAGAGTTAAACTCTTGAAATTTTCAAAAACGGTCAAACTAAAAAATCCGAAAATTATAAAATCGCCAAAAATTTAAAAAAATCGCCAAAACAAAAAAAAATCGCCAAAATGAAAAAAAACGCTAAAATTAAAAAAAAAGCCAAAAACCGAAAAAAATCGCCGAAACAAAAATAAATGATTATGTGAACAAAAATCGCCAAAAATTAAAAAAAAAATCGCCTAAATGAAAAAGAATCGCAAAAATCAAAGAAAAATCGCCAAAACGAAAATAAATCGCTAAAATTAAAAAAACGCCATAAACCGAAATAAAATCGCCAAATCAAAAAAAAAATTTCCTATATGAAAAAAATCGCCAAAAATTAAAAAAAATCGCTTAAATGAAAAAAAATCGCCAAAACGAAAAAAATCGCCAAAATTAAAAAAACGCCAAAAACCGAAAAAAATCGCCAAAACGAGAAAAAAGTGTCAAAACAAAAAAAAATCCCACAATGACAAAAATCCGCAAAAATCGCCAAAACAAAAAAAAAAACATTTTTATATGAACAAAAATCGTCAAAAATTAAAAAAAATCGCCTAAATGAAAAAAAATCGCCAAAATCAAAAAAAATCGCCAAAACGAAAATAAATCGCCAAAATTAAGAAATAAAACGCCAAAACCGGAAAAAATCGCCAAAACAAAAAAATTGCCTATATGCCAAAAATTAAAAAAATCGCTTAAATGAAAAAAAATCGGCAAAATCAAAAAAATCGCCAAAACGAAAAAAAATCGCCAAAATTAAAAAACGCCAAAAACCGAAAAAAATCGCCAAAACGAGAAAAAAACTGTCAAAACTAAAAAAATTAAATATATAAAAAATAAAAAAATCGCCTAAATGAAAAAATCGTCAAAATCAAAAAAATCGCCAGCACGAAAAAAATCGCCAAAATTAAAAAAAAGCCAAAGACCGAAAAAAATCGCCAAAACCAAAAAAAAATTGCCTATATGAAACAAATCGCCAAAATTTAAAAAGCACCAAATTAAACATAATGCCAAAAAATTAAAAATTGCACTAGAAAAAAAGTATGAATTTTTTCACGAAATGAATATGCACCTACATATCTCTGTGCTTATGTTTGTATCTCTATACTACATAAACGCACTTTGGTAAAGGGTATATAAGATTCGGCACAGCCGAATATAGCACTCTGACTTGTTAATACAAGGAAAGTCAAGGAATTGAAAACAACAAATTTATTTGGCATATCGCTCTCGCCCAAAGCACTCACAAAGTACATGAGGGTTATTTTGGATAGTAAACCATTGCTCTATACGCATTTAACAGGATGCTGGGCAAGACATGGGGCCTTTTGTATAATCTTATATATTGGACCTACACAGCGGTAGCTAGACCACTTCTACTCTACGTAATTTTTTTAGAGACGAAAGTATGCCTAAAAAAGTTAGAAAATATGTAGAGATTAGCAGAACTCTGCATCACTGGAGCTCTAAAAAAACATACCTACTGCAGCTTAAGATGTTGTATTGAACCTTAAACCAATAAAACTAACTGCACTGAAGGCAGCATGCAAATCCGTTATCCAACTTAGAACAACACAGTAAATTGCTGGAAGACATAGAATGTAGCTCGGACTACATCATTTCAGATATAAACTTTCTTGCCAAACCACAGATCACTATAAAGGAGCTCGGAGCTCAGTAATCAGGAATCTTGTAAGCTTCCTGATTACTGTAGCATATTCCAGGCAGAAATATATGCCGCCAAAATGACTGCAGAATAAGTTTCACTCCTCAAACCATGAGTGATCGTGTGAATATATATATATATAGACAGTCAAGCAGTTGGCAGACAAGTACATATATTTTGAGTCAAGGGACACGTGGGAATTGAGAAAAACGAAATGGCCAAAAGGGGAATCCAATTACCGATGGAGGAAACGGTAAACGTCCAGAAACCAATTTACCTGAAATGGATCATGGACTCTAAGATGAAGGAAGAAGCGGAGGAAAGTTGGCATGCAAGGAAAAGTAGCAATACTTCTAAAACCATGCAGAGTTCATATGATCCCAAATCGACTAAATTCCTTTTATCACTAACCAGAAGCAACTGTAGACTTATAGTGGGGGCATTAACTGGACACTACTGGACGCCTTCATATGCCGTTAAAATATGACAAATACTTGACGGTACCTGCAGAAAAAGTAAGGAACCCGGAGTAATTGAGGCATTAGAACATCTATTGTGCCGCTGTCCGGCTCTAAGCCACACTCTTGAACCTGGAGTGGAAATGTAAAGATTACTAAGGTTTGTTAAATCGATAAAGGCACCACGAACTATGCTGTCATACTAACGATCAATCCTGGTCTTTGCGAGCACCTTGACCACTCAAAGTAACCTAATCTAACTTAATCTAACCTATATCAATGAATCGGATGGGTTAAAGAACAAATTTAAGTAGTTATTTTCCACTATAAATATGTATATATATAGATATCTACATATCGTTGGCTTAGTCACCAAATATGATGTCCTTTTTTTAATTTTTCAAGAAAGGCAAAAAGCTATCTAAATTATTATTGAAACTAAATGTGTATGAGGACAGCGAAATATTAAATTTGCATTATGCACTAAAAGCTTAAAAATATGCACTAAAAAGTAAAAAATATTCTCTTAAAAATAAAATAAATTAATTTATTTGTACATAAATATACATTTTTAACCAAAAAAATCAACAAAATTAAAATATAAAACAAGACAAAAAATATAAACTAAAAAGGAAACAAAATTAGCAAAGAATAACTAAGCCTGAAGTGCAGGTTAAAACAAAATTACCATAAGCATTTTAACTAAAACAAATAATACAAATTAATTTTTATTGGATGCTCTCATAAGAATTTAACTTCAATTTCAAAAGATCACGATGTCAGAATTCAGGCTGTATTTTGAATAAATAAGACAAGATTTCTATTTATAATTATTACTGCAATAAATAACAATATATTGACCTAGAATTTCAAATAAAAATCGTTCCTGTATCATATAAATAAATTTGTATACATTGACAATGTTCCTTTAACGTCTACTCGGCGCAGAGTCCGTCACAAATAGCAAAACAGAATTGGAAATTAACGTCCGTAAAACTGATTAATATATGTATAAGAAAACTGTATACGCTACATGGAACATTGGAGCAGAGATATAGATGGCAAAAAATTTTATATTTTTACCAACACCTTCACTTGTAAGCGTATTGACCCAGATAGCGCCGGAAATTTGTTTTAAAATTTTTATTTCGAAAATAAATTTTAATAAGTTTCTAGAAAACGTGACGCTGTGGGCCAAGTGGGTTAAAATAAAAAACAGTCTATGAAGCATCAAAATATGACCTAAAAGCGTAAATTATGCTTGAAAAATTCGGAAATATGTTAAAAATATGCGTGTAAGAATGATATGTGCTAAAACATGCCTTAAAGCGTAAAATATGCAAAAATATGCACTAAAAAATAGATGCCAAAATTCATTAAAATTTCTAAAACGGATAAATATCTTGTCTCTGCATTAATACGTCACACAAGAAAAAACATGCAATTGCATATTTGCAGTTTCCCTGGTTATAACAAATAACATATAATGTATTTAAATGCAAGTACACTAGATGAAGATCACTTTCCGCTAGACTTAGCAAGTGTTTATATTATATTTTTTTCTGCACACATCGTCCGTACCACATCAAACTATCCAATAAGCAAATTTGAACTTTTCTGAACAGCGCGAAGACCCGTCAATTGTGAATTTAAAGTTAACTTATTCCTAAAAGCGCCAGTCTTGAAATATTTGTTATTGAGTTATCTATCGTACATGAGAATTTCATAATTTTGAAATGAGGCATATCGTTAAAATTAGGTTACCAAGATAAACGAATATAAAAAAACAATTTTGTATATTGGATAGTTTGACGTGGCAGGGACGGTATTATATTTGCTTAAGACTGCATAACAGCAAGAAAAACCAACACGGCGTAATTAATTTTATGTTTTAAGTTACTCTAGCATTCTACATTAAAAACTCAGTTTGCATAGAAAGTGGACTTAAGATATTTGCCGAGTAAGCCAACAATATATGAACATATATCTCAATTTTTTTATGATATAAATGCACTTATTTCATGAACTGAACAACTAAACATTGTCTTGACTAATTCTGCTTAATAAATTTCATTAACACGAAGAAAACTGACATAGAGTAAATTATTTCTATTTTTAAAACTAGGAATTTTTAGCTGTCCTTTTATATTTAGTATAAGAATATGTAAAATATTAGCTTATGTAAACATATTCAAAGCAAATTTCTCTCAGTGTCAACGTCTTTTTTTTTTTTTTTTGATATATGACATTCACTATTTTTGAAATAAATTTCATGTTATGACTTATTCTGCATATTATTAATATTAAAATCTTACTCTAGATGTATTGGCCAAGTAAATATTACGAGTATTGAGATTTTATACTATACCTTTAACTTGCGTGTTTATTCCTGTAATACTATGATGATTTCCAGTGAGATCTGTTGCAACACCTACGCCAGCCAAAGAGCCAGCAGTTCGAGCACCACTACTTGCCACATTGTTGTTAAGGCCTATAGCGCCATTACCACCTGTTGCACTCGAATGTGTTTCGTATTCCACACGCTTGAGCGTTGGCATAGCTGGCGTCTGTATTGTTGGTGGTGGTAGTGTTGCTGTTGTTGCAGCTGCAGCAGCAGATGCCGCCATACCTGCACTTGACGTCGAACGAATTCTAGTATCGTCTTCATGTTCTTTCTCCTCATCTGAGCCCAAAGCATCTTCGTCTTCCGTACGATTCTTGGGTTCCCATGTCATTTTGTTTTCCTTTTTCAAGCGTCTGCGAGCGTTGGCAAACCATGTGGAGACCTGCGTCAGAGTCATTTTAGTGATTATTGCCAGCATGATCTTCTCGCCTTTGGTTGGATATGGATTTTTCATATGTTCATTTAGCCAGGCCTTCAGTGTTGCTGTCGACTCTCGTGTAGCATTTTTACGACGTGCTGCTAAATCATAACTGGCGCCATAACTGCAAAACAGAAAAAAATAAGGTTGTCTTTCTTCAGTCAGAATAAAGCAACGCATAAATACAAAAAAAAAGAGAGATGAGTGAAACACAAAGCAAAATTATTGTTAACTTTGTTAACAGTGAAAATATGAGTTAAATGTTTGCAAGCGAATTTATTGCCCGCTGTTGGTTTGTGCACAACCCATTAACGCAGCAGCAACAGCCAGAACAAGAAAAGAGTGAAAGGAAAATTTTGAATAGCTTATAAGCTATGTGTGCATATACACGCATACGATTTCAAAGTCCACATGAGGTCGCAGCATAAAAAGCCAAAGCCCCCCTTAGAGCTGGAGCTGTGTAAGACACATTAGCACAATAGTACATTTCCTTTTTTTCTACTTTTTCTCCTGGCGGTATGCAGTTTAGCCCACAATTTATGCAACGTTTTGTTTTCATTGTACATAGCTGCTGCTGTTGTTGCATTTTTTTTGTTTCTTTCAATGAGAATTGCTATCTTAAGGCTTAAATATTCATCATTTACGTTTGATTCATAACTTTATTAACTTGATAGTGAGCAATTGATGTTTGCTCTGTTTTTAAATGTGCTGCATATTTTTTTCAATAATCGCAATGCACCCTATTCTATTACACTACATAGTCTTACACTACACACTTTGTGTGTATGCTCTTTTTTTGTGTGCGCTTGCTTTAAAAAAAAAACCAGTCTTAAACACATAATAGTGTATCACACAATCAAACGTACAATAAGCAAAATAACAAGCATACACGCATCAACACTACTCCTTTTGAGTGTTTGTTACAAACAAGTGTTTGTGTTTCGGCAGCATTTATTATTGGTTTAGTACAATACATGCCACTAGAATACATTTAAAAAACAATACGTATTTACATTTCAAGTCTATTTTTGCAGGGCTCTAATATACAATAGAGGTCTGTAATTTTTTATTCTGAATGTCCAGTGGTTTTATTATTCGGTTTCAAACAATATGTGTGAAAATTAAAATATATTCCTCAATTTTGCAATAACTGTATCTATATTAAGATCTATGTTAGACTTTTAGAAATGACTTTCTCCAGCTTTTGCTACAATTTTTGTGTCGTCATATTCTATAATATGTGAATTATTAAGTATTTAAAAAATCAGCTGCCGATATTTGCATAAACACTTCATATCGAATCCTTAGGTTGCAATGTCTAGTATCAAAAGAGATTTGCTCAATGTTTAGTATGCTAAAACGGATCATATATATCAAAATTGGTATACATATATATCAAAATTGGTATACAAAATGATGAAAAGTTTTGACTACACAAATAAACTAAAGCAAGCATATCGCAATTTCGTTAGCAATCTGTCGAAGAAGTGGATGAAAGCACATCGAGTGAAGGTGTTCGAGTATACTTATAAATGTTGGTTGGTTGATATTTTCTATTTTCAAGTAAAGCCTCGTGAACAAAGAAATACGGCCTATCTTGCAACAGTTTTTAGAAGAGCGCAAGGATCAAAACAATCAAAATTGAAATATCTTAAGAACACTTACTGCCCAGATTAGTTAACATTTGCTGCTGCAAGTGGTCTTTATACGGCAGGTAAACGAGTTGCTGCCGACGTTATTAGAACCATAGATACGAAATGCCACATTTTAATTGTAAAAAAAAATACGAAACGTCTAAAATCACAATAAACTTATCTTTATGTGCACGTTTTTGATTATTTCGTATTTTTAGTGTTTTCAGTGAATATTTACATATTTTGACTGCACAAAACAAAGGAATTAATTTATATTAATGTCAGTGAATATGAATTGATTTTAAACATCTTATGTCAGTTAATTGTTATATGAAAAGTACCACACCTACTCAATAGAATTCGCCCATCGTGCCATACTTAGTCATTTGTTAATACAAATTTATATGCTTCTATGTAGTTTTAAAAGAGAGTTACAAATTTTTCCCACTAAATTTGTCATTGGTATTACTGTAAAACGCAGAAGAAACGAAATGCATGAATATATTTATGATTTGATCAAAGCTAAACTTCGTATCGCTTTGTAAGCCAAATTACATGTGATAATTGTTAATGAACAAATAACACCAAAGTTAATTGTGGCAAACACGTAGTAGAACGGAACAACTAGCTGTATGCTTGATTATGTAATGCATGAGTGTTAAACCAAATCAAAACCATTTTGCTATATCAATCAGGGACTTGGTTAATTAATGAGCCAATCAAACATAAAATGGAATAAAATGGAAGTTGGTTAAACTTCTATAACTGACGCATCAAGAAGTTACCATAGAGCATCCTGCTGTTAACTTATACCACCGAATCCACTCTCATTACAAACTTTTCCGTTACATGTTTGAAATAATTTTCTTTATAAATATCTTACTGAGCTTTTTAATGCATAATTTTATCCAAGTGGATAAAATTGCTGAACAGCCGGTCAGTCGACTGTCTGACTGGGCATTTGCGTTCCTCATTTGGCATCGCATCAAAAACTGTTGTGCATTTTCTTTCTTTATTTTTACGTCACAGCAGGTGTTTGTCATTGTGATGTATTTTAGCGAATGCATTTTTGGTCAGTTTGTGTTTTTTATTGGATTTTATTTATTTATGTTGTCACAATTCGACTAATATGTTTAGTGGCATTGTAACAGCAGGATTACAAAAATAACAGAGAGGAAAAAAACACAGACATCATTTGCAGCAAAAAAGAAAAAATAAACTGAGTACACGGCTGCAAAAATTATCTAAATAATGTTTAAAATAAGGCGGGTTGTTTAAATGCTTAATGGTATTTGTCAAAAACTGCATATGGAATGAATTGCCTATTGACAAAAATTAAATCGATAAATCAATCAAAATTCAAACTTTACTGTATGGAACATACACACACACACAATAATAATTACATCAGTTAATGGAAATAATGAATTTTTAAATATATTATATATATATAATTTTCTTTGTAATTACAACTCTGAAAAATTATTTAGTTGGCAATTAAATATAAATTAGTGTTCAATAAATTAGTGAATATCAAAAAATTAGTTTGAAATGTAATTGCGCATGACTCAAGTGCATCCGTTTGTCATACTCTAAAGCTTAATTAATTTCAATGAAACTAATTTTTTCATGTGAGGAAATATATTTTTATCTATATAACCATATTGTATTGAATAAAACCTTTAGTAAATAATAGTTAAATTTTGCAAGTAAAACTAAATATTTTGGTAATTTTGAACAAGGCAACAATTGATTTGTTGTTTTAACTTTATATGATATTTGTTGAGCTTCTCATTCGTTTAAATGAAAGTTTAACAGTTGACTCTAGTTGTTCTAAGAAATTGTTGGCTAAAACTTCCCTGATGATATGCATTTGCAACAGGAAATGCGCACAGGATCCAGCTAAACGCCTCCATAATCAATTTCAATTTATTTTTAATAATAAAAATATTTAAGAAGTTTATTATTCGACATATTGTCATAATTATATTTTAATTTGAAATTTATTTACTTGTGGCTTAGCTTGGTCTATATACGTATTTCATTGGCGCTTAAACCAAATCATCAGTAGACTTCAACCAGACTGTTCAAAATTTGTGGTTGAAGTCTACTGATGATTTGGTTTAAGCGCCAATGAAATACGTATATAGACCAAGCTAAACCACAAGCAAATAAATTTCAAATTATAATAAAAATATAATTCCGTAAAATAATAATTTGGCATTATTATTGCATTGACAAATGTTAAATTTAAATTGTAACAATTCGTATAAAATAACAATAATTCTGCAGCCTAAAATAGTCCTGAAAATAGGGCTTTTCAGGATAAGGAAATTTAAATATAAACTTTATTAAATAAATGCAAAATGTTTACTGACTGTATAAAATATAGAAAAATAATATATTTAATTAATTTAATTACCATTGTTCGAACCTAATTTGCTTCTGTATTTATGATTTGAGTAAGCTCAAGTTCATATGTTTATGTAAGTAAAATTACATGTGAGAATTTTTAGAGAACAAATAACATCAAAGTTAATTGTCGGTACTCTGACACACACTAGCAGAACGGAACAACTAGCTGTTTTCAAAGGTCGCACACCTTCATCATCAACGTTTTTTTGTGTTTGGACACCTGTGTGTGGTGTCTGTTGATGTAGATTTCTGATTTATATAGTCCGCCTAGATTGCAAATGGAATATGTGAATTGTTTTGAGTCATCGTATTAAAATTGACTAAAAGATTTTTTTGTAACTAAAGATCAATTTTAACATCTCTTGCCATTGTTGTTTTACAAAATAAAATTTTCCTTAAACTAAAAGCACTGGACCTCAGAAATAGATGATAAAAACTTAAAACTGAACTTTTTTAAATAAAAGTACAATTGCAAATTTTTACTGTATGTAGGAAATATATAAAAATAATATAATGTCACAGCATTTTTTATTTTTTATTGTTTTATATTTTTTAAGAGATTCCAGAAAAAAATTTCAAGATTTTGTAATGGATAGTACTCTTTTAATGGCTTGCAAAGTAATTATTTTATATGTATATTAATGACTGTCCTGTAATGAATTAAATAACAACTTATTTATATCATTACGTGAAAGTACTTATTCTAGCAATTTTCAGTTAATAGTGAAATATATCTAGAGACAAATTTATTGAGCGTAAAAATTAGCTTCGAAGACAATAAAATAAATTTGGTTTACTATAATTTTTATTACAAGATTTAAGTATGTTCGCATATTCTTCAGTATATAGTACATATTTAAATATTTTCTTTGTAAAATTATGATTTTTAACATTCCCAAAAAAAGGTACAAGTTTTATAATTTTGTTACAAATTGTATGGTAGTACTTTCCAGTATATAACGAAATATGTGTATCTACAGAAAAATTTATCGTGAAAATGAGGTTCGAAGACAACAAGAAGAAAGAAATGCTCCTTAACTTTTGAATAATTTTAATCTAAAAATTTTTGCATATTTTAATGCCAAAAATAACCCATTATATTTTGAATACTTTTAAGCAATCAGTAATCTTTTAACTTTTGGATGTTTGTAGGCAAAAAGTATAGGGTAACGCATAATTTTATATTTTCTCAAACAAAAATAATGGGTTATTAAGTCAAATTGTAAGTACTTATGACTGGGGAGTACATACAAAATTTTTTGTTGGGAAGTAACAATCAGGCTAGGAATGCCTATTACTATTATTAGGTGTTACCTTCTTTAGCGATAGAGAAGACAGCTGTTGAGGGAATATATGAAAGAAAGCTTCATTATTCTACAACTCCGCTTTTTTGTACATTTCTAATAGTGCAATGTTGCAGCGCTCCTGGTGTCAATGAGGCGTATTAAATTTTCAAAGCTGTGTTTAGTAGCCATTTATTGGTTATTTTACTTTGCACTGATGTTACGTTAGGATTAGTATAAGCTGAAGCCGGTGTAGTTCAGTGGCCATGACTATGTCTTCATTAATTGAACTTTCCTACAAATACTGATACAAGTAAATTAATTAATAAATTAATTAATGCACATCAGAAAATTGCGAAGTGTTGTTATTTAATGACTGTCGGAGACCAGGTTCGAACCCAGAACATTCGGTTTTGTAGTCAACGTGCTTTAGACAACGCCATCCTCTTAGGTTAATCTTATCAAATTGGATTTTCAGGTTTACTGTTAATGTAAATTTTGATTCGAATTTCACTTTATGAAATTTTACTTGTTCCTCTTTAATGTAAAATTGAATAAAATTTATTATTTTCTAGATTAATTTAACAGTTAAAAAACTAAACCCCAATTAATAAGAAACCTGGTTAATCCTATAATTTTTACCATTTGAACATATTTTTTGTCTAATTAGTCTAACTAATTATAATTATTACGAGTAATTTACTGTCAACATAGTAACAATGACCATGGTAATGTTTAATTGCTACCAGTTAGCAATTATTTGCATGTCCTAATGAACCATTAAATCCGGCAAAAAAATTTGCAGATTCAACCTTTGTGACGATTTCTAAACCATATTATTTATGTAAAATAATTATACTAAAGAAATTATTTAACCAATTTGTCCAAAATGTTTTAAGGACATTTTTGACAAAATTATACTGATGGCCTCAGTCATGTCATGTCATGTCAGCTTATTCATCAATCTTGCGTTATTTATTTAACTTGAATTTGTTAAGTTCACGCCTTTTTCTGAATTTTCTTTTAAATAAAACCTTAAGAAAATAAGTTTTACTTAATTTCACATATAAATGAAGAGACGAAAAAATTACCTCTATTACAATGTCACTAAAAGTGTGTGGCATATAAATTTATTATCAAAATAACGTAAATTTCATTTACCAATGATAAACGACGTGAAATATATCGATGTACGTACTCATTCAGACATATCGAATTGTCAAATAACATGCAACTAACAAATGTACATATAAATACAGTGGGCAAAAGAAGTTTGGCTTAAAAAAGCGATACGAACTTTAGCCTGTTTAAATCATAAATATAAAAACAAATGAAGTTCGAACAGTAATATTTCAAATTAACTAAAATTAATAGTACATATAATTGAAATTTATTTGCTGGTGGTTTAGCATGTCGATATACGCATTTCATTGGCGCTTGAACCAAATCATCAGCAGACTTCAACCACAAACCTCTTACTTTATGCACAGACTTCCAGAAACTATATGAGAATTCATAAAATAATAATATTTTTGAAAATCACAAAGAAAAAATAAGCTTTTTTATTGTATTTACACTTCTGACAATATGTCAAATAAATAAATTTCATTAAAGTTCAATTAATGTTTTATTTTTCATTTAGCCCGGCAAATACTTTTATGGATGGACTTATAATTGTATAAGGATGTAGAAAAATAAAATGAGTTCACCTGAATATAAATTATTTGCTGGGTTTTGTATCAGTTTCAAAGCCTACTAAGCATATTTTTTCTTTGTGATTTTCAAAATTATTATTATATTATGAATTCTCATATAGTTTTTGAAAGTCTGTGCATAAAGTAAGAGTTTTGTGACTGTTCAAAATTTGTGGTTGAATCTACTGATAATTTGGTTCAAGCGCCAATGAAATGCCTATATTGACATGCATAACCACTAGCAAATAAATTTCAATTATTGTATTTACACTTCTGACAATATGTCAAATAAATAAATTTCATTAAAATTAATAGCCATAGGCCAGTGGCAAAAATTTATAAAATATACTTAATAGTAACAAACCAAAAAAGTTTTGTCTTAAGTAGAACAAAAATAAGCAAATTAAATAGCATGTGCATAATTAGTTAAGAACAAATAACACTAGCAGGACTGTTGTAAATTTAGAGATAGTACGATTGAGCTTTCATTACAAAAAAATCTTTCAGCAAATTAAAATAAGCAGAAATCTAGAGAACCGCGAGAGAAAAAAGTTTGGCGACCACTGTTGTTCCAATTTTGTACTCTTTGTTGATATATGTCTATATAAATTGTATTTTCATCATCCTTGAAGCCTAAATACACATAAAGCGTATAAAGAGAACCAAAACAGGTAGTTTTTTAACAAAAAGGCTTCTAATAAAAGTTTTAATAACTCAGTAAATTTCGAGGAAATTTTTTAAAACAAACATGCGAATTACTCTTAATTATATTTTTATAATATGTTGTACAAACAAAGTTATAAACACCATGGTCCCAGTACAAAAATACTGCCTAAGAACAAGTCCAAAGTAAAAAACGTGTCGAAAGCACTGAAAAAATTATATTTGGTGAAAAAATACAGACATATACATATCTGAAATTTACTGAAACAATATATATATATATAAATCGAAAGCAGTTCTGGGCGAGTCAACATCACGCGTCGTTGGCAATTATTTCTTAAATTCAACCAGGCCACTGTTGTTTATTGGCCTTCGAGCGTTTTGCGTCCAGTTCGCACTGGTTGACTGATCTGTCACAATTACCGTGTAATCTAGCGGTTCTTTTGTGAAATTCCCTTATAAACCACGTTGCTACTTCCTATATGAAGGCATAGGTCGTGTCAGTCAGCCACAAAAACATTTTTAAGAATACTGTATCACATCATGGACATATGGTTTGAGTCACCCGTCCATTTTTATGCAACCATATTCTGCAAATTTACTTTGCATAATATGTCCAATAAATAAGTAAATAAATGATTCGAAAGGTCTTATCCGTTTATAAATTTAAGATCGGTTGATATTTAACTTAATTATAGGTTGATAAGCGCCTACGGGTAGGAAAAGCCCATAACTCAAGATTATGGAGGTATTTGAAAAATTTATTTAAAATACAGATTTGGCGCCATCCGCAGCAATTTAACCTCTTTTACTCTTTGTTTTGCCCAAAATGGAAGAGCTGGACTTGGCTCACATGTGGTTTTAACAGGACAGTGATAACGGGTCTTCCAATAGTCTCTTTTGAACTTTGACAATTGATAGAAGGCACAATGCTAAATCTATATTTGTCAAATTGGTTGTCCTTTATTTTATTTACATGAAATCTAAGTCACTGTGTGAAATTGATTTTGCGCAGGCGGAATCATCGATTCATAATTCATTCGAAACGGTCTTTTGCCTTCTTTTTGTATTTTTAATCTTATTTAAGTTCCCAGTAAAAAAAGAGACTCCAAAAAAGTCATGAAAATGTAGAGTTTACGATGCGGAAGTAGTGCAAATTTCGATCCGATCTAATGATTTTTACAAAGGTTGTCATTGCAAGAAGTTCTCTTTTTCGATGCCTGGTCACTGAATTGGAAGCGATATTAAGAAAAATTCCCTATTTTGTATTCTATGATAATATATTTATCTAGAAAAAATGGTAAATAGTTACTTTTTTAAACAATTCGTTTCTTTTTATACGAATTTAAGCCCGAAATAGTGTTTTCATGTAAATTTAAGCAAATAACTTCTAAATTTTAGACTAAAAATAGTTTATAAATTTCTTTAAAAAAATTAATTTTTTTAAATTCTGGTGAGTATTTTCTAACAATATGGAGGAGTTACAAGCTTTTGTGTGACTAAAATAAGCTTCTACATGGTTTTTTGCTCACTCTCGGCAAATTAAAAATATCGATTTTTTGGAAGCAATAAAAATGTACTTCCGCTAGAATGACTTCCATTTTTTTCACTGGGTTGTCGTGGTGTGAATACAAAATGTCAACGTTACACAGAAAAAAATGTTCCTTCAATAAACACGTTTAATTGAAAAAACGAGCCAAAAATCACTTAAACATTTTATTAAGTCAATTAAACTTTTAAGTAAATTAAATTTTTAAACAAAAGTATAATTGACTCAATACCATTTTTAAATGATTTTTAGTATTTTTCAATTAAACGTGTTCATTGCAGGAAATTTTTTGTCTGTGGAGATTTTTTCACAATCGAAAAAAATTTTCGTTAGATATCTTTCTTGTAAATGAATATTATAAATATTATAAAGGGAAAAATTTTTATTTATCACAAAATCATTGTTGGCGAGGCGAACACTTTGTTCACCTGAAATATTTCCCGTAGACAAAAAATTGCAAACAAAATTAGAAAAGTAAACTGGCACAACAACAACAATAAACATTGGCAATCACAATTTTAGGGAAAGGTAACACATTTCACGTGAACTTTTATTCCCGATAAGGGTGAATATTTTAGGTTTATAAAAGATTTGTGAAATAGTATTTCAAGCGAAATCTGGTTTATACTGGTAAGACGAAAATATTTGTTATAAACAAGGCTGCATACTTCTAGAAAGCAATAATGAATATATTTCATAGCTAAAATTAATCACTCTAATATGTATAAGCAAATTGATTTCAATTGCATTCATGATGATCACTCCTCTTCAACATGGCTTTCTTTTTCTTTAAACAAACACAACCGCCGAAGAGATTAGCTTGTCTGAAGAAAACACCCTGGTTCTATAGCGGAAATTGAACTCACGATTCTGGATTTTCAAATCGTAAAGCATACACTTAAACGCAAATAATTTCTAAAACCTTAGAGCATTATTATTATTTTTTTGTATATTCGAACTTTAGGGAGCTTAAGTTCAAAGAAAAACTTCTTAACTAAACTTAGCTTCGTCATTTTTATTTCCTGCCAAATACTTAATGAGTGTACTGTACCGCACGTGGATTTAACACACAAGCACATACAAGTTCACACACTAACCCATCAATGTGTAACGAAAACATTTGTCAACCTCTTGTCAAAGTCGTAAAGAGGCAAATAAATTTGTTAAAACAGAGAAAAATAACATTGTATGTGTCAGGTTTTTCTTTTATAGGCCGACATTTTAAGATTATAATACATATATATTTTTTTCTATTTATAGCGATACTGCTGATATTTAATAATAAATGAGAAGGCAGCAAAATATACATATAAAGGAATTTTTTAAACAATTCATAAGGAGAGCACGCACACTTGGATTCTCCAGATGTAGTAATGTACGTGGTAATCAATCAACGTGTGAGTATTTTGTCTGATCAAGTTAATCTTTTTTTCCAAAGGAATGCATTGCCTTGCTTGCAAAATAATACATTATGCGTCTGTTCGTAAATGCATCACTGCGCTGCAAATATAAATTAAAATGTACCAAATTACTTCATTAACCCTCAAAAAGCTGACTCTTTACTTTTACCTATTTCGGCGGACTGGTTTACATTTATAAACCCATATGTAATATATGAATATGCGTTCGAAAATGCAATAGTAGTATGCAAAATTGGTGTTCAAAAGCTCAGAGATACACGAGTTTATCGTTCTTAAAGTGAAAACAAACAAAAAATATAAGAAAAATGTCAAAACGTGCGCGGATTGTTGTGGATCCTCCAGTTTGTAAACTCAAACGAGGAGTTCTTCTAGTCGTTGCGCCAGTAATTTTACCTGACCCTGAGGCTGGGCCAGTAGTGTTAAACAACGCAGGTATGCATTCGATGTTTTTGTGTATAAATTTTGTCATTTATGTTTTTGTCTATTAATTTTTATGTTTTTGTATATTAATTTTTAATTTTATGGCAAGATCGATGTAACCAGGTGTGTATGGAGTCTATATATCTTGTTCTTTATATGTGAAAGTGCATTTTAATTTTTATTTAGATTGAGCGAAGCGGAATTAGAAGAACTGCTAGCGAGGGCGATGGTGGCAGCGAGCAGTTGTTTCCCTATAGATGCCGCTGTCCATCCAAGCCTGCGAAATATGGTGTCAAAGCCAATCGTTATCCACTGAGAGGTGACATATATATTATGGTCTCCAGCCTGGTGAACCGATGGCCACTAATAATGGCGTTAATTTAGTGCAAGAACTCGTCAAACCATATTGGGGCTCTGGTCGAAACATCACTATGGATAACTTTTTCATGGGATTGGATTTGACTCATCAATTGGTTGACAAAAAGTTGAATGTCGTTGGCACGATGCGCAAGAACAATCGATGTATTCCACATGTCGGACACATGACAGAAAAGTGACCAGCAAAAGGGGCCAGCAATTCTCGTCGTAGCTTCCTCATTGCATTGGCGAACCATATGGCCACTCCAAACATCAGACGTCAAATACAGATTAGGCACGTCAATCGTTGGCCTCATGTTCGGAATGCAAGGCTGGATATGCTGGACATCAGGAGCCTTCCCTCGAATCAGCCACAGCCACAATTGCAAGCAAATAAAGGAACATCGGGCATTAAAGGAAAGCGCATCTTCTGCGTAATGGAAAAAAGGCAACGCGTCACCCGAAAGTGTTGCTCGCGGTAAGAAGGTATGTGATACACACTGTGTCACGATTACAAAGTGCCTGGATTGTTAATAATTATTTATATTTTTTTTCTAATTATACATAACTTTTATCTCATCCTAATTTAATTTTGAATAAAACTTGAATCTTGAAAAGAATACATATGATTTTAATATTTAATTTTTTATATATCCAATTATACTGGTTTCCAAATGTAAACCAGTCAGTCCTTAGCAGCTAGTTTTGAAAAACTGGTAAAATGTCAAATATGGGGTACAATTGGTACTTGTATTTCTACCGTACAAATATGGCTACTACACAAAGAAAACAGTGCCTATAAATACCTCATAAAATAGAACAAAATTAATGAGATATCTCTATGTTTTTTTTCAATAAGGAAATCTTATTAATTTCATTTGAAAAAAATCAAAAAGAAATCTTGTAGTTTTTATTAGGTTATCTTATTGATTTTTTTCAAAAAAATGTTCTTCTTGATTTTATTAGGCAACCTAATAAAAAATACTTTGTACTTATATATTCTGTACGATATATGTATGTATGTATGTAGTACATTTAGATGTTATTTATTTATACATACATACATACATATTATATTACATTCTTAATTAACTAACTCACCATACATACATTTTGTTACGATTAAATTTTATTAAACGTATGAGTTCTTTTGATTGCTTAAAAAAAATTAATAACAACACGATTTTCTTATTTGCAACTGATCTTCCTTTTTATTCTTGACTAAATAAATTACAATTTGTCTTTTCTTATTTACTTCTTAACGTTATTATCCACCGCACGAGGTATTTTACTTTCAACGATGTTCAGTCCACTAAATAACAATTAGTACTGACTCACTTCTCACATACGGCAACTCTTTTTATACTGCAAAACCGGATATAGAATGTTCGCTAATAGATGGCGCAGCAACATGCTGGCTTTGCACTTCATAAAACCAACTGGAAGAAACTATTTCCGTACAACGATTTTGGCTGTTTAGGCGTGTTTGTTTATTGATAGCCAGATGATTAAACAGTCTTCTAGCAGAATCGGGAAAATTCATGTTGCCCTCTCTAGATGTTTGTAGGTGATTCGATTGGCCGTTAGTTTTTGAATTTTCAAAATAACGACTTGTATGTTGGCAATGCGGTGGTTACCATAAGTGCTCGCACTTTTATTTTTATACCTGCATGTCTGTAGCTATGTACACAATTATTGTTGTTGCTATAGTGTTTGCACGTGAACATGTGCGTACGTTTATTGCTTTAGTTAAACACTTCAAGATAGTTCTTTGCATTAACTCTGTAGGAATATTTTTACATAACAATATTTATTACTTCAGCGAAGACAAGTATTGAACCAGCAACCTTCTGACTGATAGACAAGAACTCTGACCAATATGCTAACAAGTAGCCTGAATCAGCACTGAAATTATTGAACAAATATGCTTATACAATAACGAAAAAGATCATGAAAAATTTTTTTCTCTATGCTTAACAATAGATATGAAATAACAAGAAACCTAATAAAATCAAGAAGATTTCCTTATTAAAAAAATTAATAAGATGCTTTAGACATAATCATATAGGAACCTAATGAAAACAATAATAAAAACCTTTTTGAAACAATCAATACGGCAACCTAATGAAATCAATAAGAAATCCCTATAGTTTACAATTTATAAGAAGACCTAATAGAATCAAGAAGATTTTCTCTATGTATTTTTATTTTTTTTTGGTGCCAAAAATAACGGAAATTGAGTAAAAAAGTTGTGAATAATAAGATTTCTTCTTGATTTTATGTAGTTTTCTTCTTGATAAAATTAATAAGATTTACCACATAAACACAATAAGGAATCTCTATGAAAAAATCTTCGCTTCTCTCTGCTGGGATACCCCTTAGCCTAAAAACGTTTCATATAGAAAATCTTTTTGATTCTATTAGGCAGTTTTTTCTCTGTGTAGTGATAACTCAAAATACGAATTTTTGGATACATTTGGGGACAAAAAAAAATGAGATAATTTTTTGGATATATTTTTCATTATTTTAATCCCTTGCGAATTATTATATTTTTTGCAATAAACAATGTTTTGAGTAGAAATTTGCTAAAGAAAAACGCCACGTATTTGAAAATTATTGGAAATTTTGTCGAAAAGAAAAGTAAAAAGCAAAATAACTATATTTATTAATGATCTGCACGAGTATGATTGAAACGCTGTTCAACACATTCTCAAATTTTCAAACAGTCTTCCTATTCTCATTTGTAAAAGCGAAACGAGCAATGGAACTGAAAAAATGTGTGTTGTTGTTAGATAATGGAAACATGAGAGAATGGAAACATGAGGGAATGGAGACATTAAGGCCGGGGCACAATGAATCCGTCATACGTTAAACTTCGCCCCTTTCAACTGACATTAACGCAGCGATGGAGAAGGTTGGCACAATGACTACTTTATTGACGGAAGCATTTGTAGGTTGATTCTCCACTTTATTTATTAAATTCAACTTTTTTATTTACTTCGTTGTTTTCTTTTGTTTAATTTTATTTTTGCTGCCACAAAACACAAACACATACCAAAAACATACCAAAAAACCAACACATATCTGTCAACGTAGTCAGCGTACGCAAATAGTTAAAAGTTAAACAATTTTGGTACTTTGCGTTGACGGACACGTATTGAATGTAACAGACCTAATAAGAAACCATGTATTTCAACTTAGCTGTCAGTTCAAAGAGTCAAAGTTTAACGTATGACGGAATCATTGTGCCCCGGCCTTTAGAGTAATCAAACATGAGAGTTCGAACTGAATATAACATCACTCTTGTTCCGTGGTCGGCAGCCTATACAATTGCATTTAACAATTGTGTGTGTTAAACTCTCACCACGATGCGGTGTTGCCAGTGAAATGTTATCTCATTTTCCTAATTTGAAATTTTAAATCTCCAAAGCAAAATTTCTTTTATTATGGTCAGAAGAAACACTCAAGTTCTGTTTATAAAGAAAGGTATCTTTTCTTAGTGCTACCTCAATGCAATTGTTAGTAAAAAGATGTTTTTGTAGGAAATTTTCTTAAAAAAATTTATATTTTTATACAAATATTTTCTTTTGTGAAAAAAAATAAAATTTTTTAAATGTTTTTTTAATTTTATTCGAAAAATAATGACAAAACTATCATATATATTCAATTAAATTCATTTATGCCGATAGATACGAGTATACTTACGTTCATATAAATTTAATTTGTACTTATAAAAACCTTGTTAAGAAAAAAATACACATAGTTTAATATACGTATAAAAAATGTTAACCAAAATTTACCATTTCAAAAACTTCAGAATCGAAATCTTCTGATTCACCAGCCTCAGAAACTTTGTTGTACATGGTACTCGTATTAAAAATTTTTAGCACACATTTTTAGACTTGCCAGACGCATATTACTTAGTTCAAAAATCATTCATGTTTGACCATCAGTTATACAAAAAATCCCCTCAAATTTGGTTACAATTCCCACAAATCCCCAGATTCCCAATACGAAATTTTCATCCCCAATCGCGAAAAAAATCCCCAATTTGGGGACAAATCCCCTAAACTGGGAACTGTTCAAAACATTCATGCAGCTGTTTTAAGGCCCAACTATAATATGAATAATCGAACTTAAGCAACTGTTCGGTTACATATAAAACGTATGTGGCAAACTAAAATGTACTTATGGAACTTTTTGTCAAGTTTCGTCAAATGTCATTTGCTTAAGCTAAGTGCCAAACTGAACGCACATTCCGTACGGAAAACACTGTTTGTGCATTTTTTAAACTGATGCAAACAGCATCAGAAAATATTCATTGATTTTAAACATTATTTTATTGTTTCTTATTTTAAACTCAGAAAAGAAAGCAAAACTTTTATTTTCATTCTTTGTTTTACAATACACATATACACACATACAAATGAGATTATTTATGTACATATGTTCACTGTTGTACTTTTTAGTAGCCAAAACAAATAGAACAAGTAATAAAGTGCTGAAGTAATTATACGTGAATTTTTAATGGATTAGGATATTCCAACAAGTTAATTTGATTGAATTGCATTCATTTAGTAGTTATAAGAAGAAACAAAATTACTAAAAAATTGTGAATAATACCTATATGTGCAGCTGTGGATAAAGAATACTTAAGTGCATGTAAGTACATTGTGGCCACCTAAAAGTCAAATATGAATTGCTTAAGTCTTTGACAGACTTATCGTTTAATTCTGGTATTAGCTTAAGCCAGCTTATTCATATTATAGTTGGGCCTTAAGATTTACCACATAAAATCAATAAGGAATCTCTATGAAAAAATCTTCGCTTCTTTCTGATGGGATACCCCTTAGGCTAAAAACGTTTCATAGAGAAAAATCTTATTGATTCTATTAGGCAGTTTTTTCTCTGTGTACTGAAAAATATTATCAGCGAACTTGTATTGCATTTTAAATAAAAGTTTACTCGTATGATGCTGTGCAGTGATTCATTTACGAACACACCTTGTATCTTATCTTATGTATGTATGTAATCAATGACTACTTTTCTCGCTTTGTAGTTTCACGTGCAAATTAAGTATATGAGAATTGAGGACAACTATTTGGAACAATTCTGCCGTATTTCAAAGATGTCTGTCAAACTGGCTGTCCAAACTGGCACGATAGTGAAGAATATCCATCGACTTTTTATACAAATAAATACACATACCCTCATACCAAAATAAGAGCGGCATGCATTGCGTTTGCAGCAGGGTACGTATTTTTAGTACAATCACATAATATTTTCACATTTAAATGTACTGAAAATGCATACCCTGCTGCTAACGCAACGATCTTATTTATGTATGAGGGATACGGGAATACATTTCTCTCGGTGTTCCCTTAGTGGACAGCATTGCCATAGGGTCAACATGGCTAATAAAATTAAGTATGAAAAAATTTTGTGTTAATATTATGATTTCAATTTCATGTATCTATCCCGCTAATATTTAAGTGCAAAGTGGATTGCAATTTATATATAATATTTATATTTTAATATAAATTACTGACATGTTGAGTTAAAGAGTATATATAACAAAAATTAAAAATTTTAAAAACCTCGATATATCTAGAAAAGATATCGTATCTTCTAAACGGCTAGAACAATTTCCTTCTTCTTGTACTTTTTGTTCAGGTGTTAAAAATATGATTCACTACTAAAAATTATTATTAACAACATTTTAAATCTTAATGCGCCATAAGCTTGGTAAAGCGTTAATTATTATTTTTTAACAATGTCTATCTGCTTCCAAAAAAAAATAAAGAAAATACCAAGTAGTTGTTCAAAAATTTCTTTATATACCCTGCAGGAGAGTAAGCGATAATTTTCTAAAAGCTACTAGTATAATTACTAGAATAGCAAGAACTAGTGGAAAAAGGATTCAAGTTGTGTAAAATGAGTACTACTATATGAAGTAGTTCCAAGGCACCACATTGCAAAATAGTATTTGACTGTCTAACAGAGCCTTTGCACTATATGAAAATTGGTATTATACAACTGTTAAAATTTTACAGCCTGTTTTTGTAACATAAGTTTTTTTATATTGTACGTCAAATAACGAACGAATTGAACTTTTGGTTTTTGTTTATTCTATTTTGAGTACAACGAATAAGCTTTTAGCTTTCGTTTGAAAAATTGGTTCACGTTTGTACGACACAAACAAAATCAACTGTCAAATTAAACAATCAGAAAAAATTAAACGTGTCGGTGAAGTTTTTGAATTTTTAAATAATGGATGCTTTTACCAAGAAAATGGAAATATTTTCACATCTAACGAAAAAAGACATGTATGAAATACATTCCTTTCCGGCACTAAACTTGTAACCACCAGTTGCGAGAAATTTTAGGAATCTTGTCACTTTAATTATAGCGGGAACGCTAGTAATTCAACTGTTTCGCTTCATTGCAGGTTCCATTTTCTCCAGCACCATTCGAAAAACTTCCTTGTTGTAAGTGGTATATAAACATTTCATTTAATGAACTTACTGCTCGTCTGGAAGCTCTAGCACATTTGTTGTGTCTCGCAATCTCCTGCGTTATCTCGGTCGTTATAAAAAAAATCCGCAACGGACCCAATCATCGTTTTTTCAATAAACGCGTATTTTTTCTGTACTTTAAGCAAACAATTTTTTAAAACTTTACTTTTTATTTATTTCTACAATTGATTGATAGGGTTGCTTTCTTTTCATTTCTAAAGAAACTTTTAGTTTTCTATGAAAAAAGCTCCAAGAATTACAACTAAAAGAGTAATGGAAACATTGTTCTTAGACGTTTAATTACTAACAAAAAGAGCTTTTATTTCCAAACGAAAAAAGAAAATGAACTCAATTTTCAAATCGATCGTTTGGCTAGTAATCGCTCGCCTTCTAACGTAAGGCAGTTGGATGAACAGGCTGTTAGATTCATTTAAAAATAATTTCAATCAAATAATTGTTATTACCCTTTTGTATTTTTCAATTTTGATAAATAACGACGAATTTTAACCAGCAGTTGTCACTAGGTAACAAAAGAATAAAACCACAAATTTTATAGAATTTTTCTTTACAAAAGGACTAGCAATAAAGTAGTCCTAAACTAGTACCAATGGTAGTTTTCTAAACACACTCAATGCTAATTTGAGCATTAAGATAAGATTAAGTATAGAAAAGCTTATAGCTGGAAACTAGTGGTGGTGATCTCTGTAATAGAAAATACCAGTTGGACACTAGTACGATCTCCTGCAGGGTATATATAAATAAATTCATACATACCATATACATACTTACATACATACGTATAGGTAAATACGTATATGTATGTATGTATATTTTTTGTTCAATAGTATTTCTAAATGTGTTAAGAACTAAAGGTAATTTTGAACACAAAGTGTGATTAAACACCCACAGCAAAGCCTGATGGCTTACGAGACATTCACTGTTAGAAATAAAGAAAAATTAATTTAAAACTCGCACACATGAATGAAAACATTTTAATACTTTTTTAATGAAATTCAAAAACTATAATAAAAGATATGTAAGTATATTAATATTAACCACATGCGCGTCTGCGTGACATTTCGATATCAATCATTAAAAATCTACTTACATACAAAGTATACAAAACAAAGCTGGAGCTAAACTTAAGAAAAAAAATAAATAAATTTTGTAAAAATAAATTTTGCAATGCTTACGTTACGAAATTAATCCAAAGTGACAATTCTAGAAAATGTACACCATGCAACAAAATCGTACTGTAAAACAATTCTAAAATTATGACTTTGTTATATGTAAGTGGTTATGATTACATTACATATAAATTACATAATATAACATAACATACATTACATAAATACATTATTAATGGACTTTTTTTGCATTACCTAACAGTTAATAGAAAATTGTGTTCCAGTCTTCTGCTCTTTTAAGTAATTTTTTAAATTTTGTTTTACAAATTTCAAGAAACTATAAAAATCTCCATCTATACAAAAATTTATTTTTTTGCACATAATTTTGCTGGAACTTGTTGTAAGATACAAAGCTACGTGGAAGCCATACATTTAAATATTTAAGTTAAGGTCAAAGGAAAAATTAAAGCTTTCAAAACTTACATTACAGTTACGTTACTACAATTTCATAGAAAAAAATTCTTTTGCAATATTTTTAATATTGCTGAAGCAACAGACAGGCTTACCCACATATGTATGTATATAAATATGTTTAACTAACGAAATGTGTTTGGCATGTTCCTATGTTTATTGCAATATTTATTCTTTATGGGACCAGCTTTAAAACAAAAATTTAAAAATATATTTTTAAACCTTATTTATAGCGTCAAGTGTTGCGTTAGCTGCAGGGTATGTATTTTCAGTACACTCAAATAATATTTTATACGTTTAAATGTACTAAATATGTAAATACGTGCCCTGCTGATAACGCTACACTTGACGCTTTGGTTTAGATTTCATTCTAATTCTTTATATTTTTTGCAAAACTAGTAGTATAAAATTTTAAATTGATTTAAATTTAAATAGTGTGCGCTGATATGCGCAATAGTAAAATTAGTAAATTAGTCATGTCCTTTCTGGCATATGGGATTGATTCACCTAGAAATTACAATTAAAATTCTGTATTTGATAGTATGAATCATTGTCAAAAATCCTCACCTGCCAAGTTCTTTTTCTGCTCCTTAATTTTTTTATATTATACACATACCAAATATATAAACGTATTTTTTCCAATTTCTTTAATATTATCCTTTATTTTTGAATATTTTTTTTTACAATTATTATTCAAGAAATTTATAATTCCACATATTGTCATAATTCTTTTATAAGTGAAATTAATTTACTGGTGGTTAAACATTGTCTATATGCATTTCACTGTTGCTTTAAAAAAACTTCAGTAGACTTTAGCCACACATCTTGAACAGTCACAAACCTCTTATCTTATGCACAGACTTTCAAAAACCAATTGAGAATTCACAAATAATAATATTCTTGAAAATTACAAATTTAATTTAATTTTAATTTACTAGGCATTACCACAAATTAGATTAGTAAGCTTAAAACACTAAATCAAATATTTCTTATGTTTAATAGTTAATACATTACTACGGGTATGTTAATTCAAATTAGGTATTAAACCAGAAAATTTCTTTTCTAAATTTTAGTTTCTAAATTCCTTAACCCTACTTTATATTGAAAAATAATTTTTTTATTTATGATTTGAACGGGCTAAAGTTCATAACGCTTTTTAAGCCAAATTACATGGGCCTGTGGCAAAAATTAAATAAATATACTTAATAGTAACAAACCAAAAAAGTTTGTCTTAAGTAGAACAAAAATAAACAAATTAACTAACATGTGCATAATTAGTAAAGAATAAACGACAATGGTAAGTCTGTTGTAAATTAGAGATGGTAAATTTGAGCTTTCATAACAAAACACATTTCAGCAAATTGAAATACGATGATATTAAAACAATTCACATATTCCATTTGCAAAAAAGTTTCGTATATGAGGCAGAAATCTACATGAACTGAGACCACATAAAGTGGACTAAACACAGAAGAACGCTGATGATGAAGGCTTAGTGGCCTTCCGTTCAACTAGCTAGCTGTTCCGTTCATCTATGTGTTGTCAGAATATTTACAACTAACTTTGATGTTATTTGTTCATTTAGAAGTATCACATGTAATTTGGCTTAAAAAGCTTTATGAACTTTAGCCCGTTCAAATCATAAATATAGAAACAAATTAAGTTCGAAAAATAATAATTAAAATTAACTAAATTTTTTTTTATGCTAGCTCTTTATGCTATATGCAATTTGATATTTGTCATGATAAAAATATGTCAGGTGTAGACGTAGGGTAAAGGTTTTTTCCAACACCACCGAAAACATTGTTATATGAAAATAAAAAAGTAAACTTACAAATATAAATGAACATAAACATTAATAAAAACAAACAAACATAAAATAAATAATACAAAACGATACTCGAGGCTTGAGATCGAAAACTGATCCGTAGATTTTTTTAAACGTCCTTACAATTGAGTTTCCCATACAAAAAAATTTCAATGATAATGATACTAGTGTCAATAATTAACTGCAATATATTTGACAAAATATCTTTAAATGTCAAATATGTTAGAAAAACCGCTGCTCGCAATTAATTTTCACAAATATCAAAGTGCAAGCAGCTGTTGTAAGGTTGTCAATTATTATTTTTTTATATCCCGGAATCCCGAAAAAATCCCGGGAGATTGGAAAATTTTATGAGTGGAAAAACCCTAATTACAACAGATAAATTTTGTTTTGTTAAAATCATCAATCACACGTTGTGAAAAGAGACGTTTATATATTTTATTATGATTTGAGTAGAATGACAACGACTAAGGTTTGATCTACAAACAACATTCTATTCTACTACTACTGCTACTATTTATATTTCAGGAATAGCAAATAATAACAAACATTATTAAATGAAAATGGCTTTAGTGTTTTTCAAAATATTCCCCTTGGTGATCAATACAATTTTTCATTAGTTCAAACCATTTGTCATAGCAGTTTTTTTATTACTCTTGAGACACCTCCAAAATAAGGTTTTAAACGCTTCAACTGCTTCTTCGGCGCTCGTAAATCGTTTAACACGCAGTTTACCTTTGATATTCGGTAACAAAGAGAAGTCATTGGGTGCCCAGCCAGGATTGTACGGAGGATGAGTCATCAATTCGAGGTTTTGACTGCTCAAAAGAGATCGCATTGTTGTGATGAAAAATTATTTTTCTTCGGGTATAAGTTATACGAACTTCTCGGCAGATTTCCAGTCGCGTACCAGTCAGAGTTAACAGTTTTACGTTGCTCAAGCGGAACGAACAGTGGCCACATAACCCATTCGGCCAAAGAAACAGGCGCCCATTTGCATCGCTGTGCTTCTTCCATAAACAACTTTTGTTGGATTTAGCTAGTCTTGGAGTACCCATACGGTCGATTGCTGTTTTATTTTCGGCTCATAAGCATATTTCCATGATTCGTAAGCTGTCGCGATTTTATACACGTCTTTTCAACTAACCCCCCTTCTCGAATAGCAATAAATATCTCGGCAATAAAGCAATAACGTCGGCAGAACAGTTGGAAATATGGAAAGTCAACAAGGAAGGTGCAGAACAAGAATATAATTCACTTGTAAATATCTGGCTAATTCAACACATTTTTATTTTTATAAACTTATAATAATACAA
The DNA here is from genome assembly GCA_905220375.1 of Tachina fera. Lineage (NCBI taxonomy): Eukaryota > Metazoa > Arthropoda > Insecta > Diptera > Tachinidae > Tachina > Tachina fera. The sequence continues at coordinate 61,699,273 of LR999964.1, read as the reverse complement.
ATTATTTCACTACACCCGTTTTTGTGGTCACATTTTCCTTTTTAAGTTGTATATTTTCTCAATTTCACTAATATAATCTAAAATGTCAAACGAAATACAGAAAACTCTAACATAAATTATTACTGAGTTTGACGTTTCATGCTCGCAGTAATTGTCAAAGAAAATGCCTTGACAATTATTGCAACATATATTACAGGTACCTGCAATTAACTGTCTCCTTTAGCAATAAAATAATTTTGGCAACTGCTGCAATATATGTCGACATATTTATTGCTGGTCGAGACGTAGGGTAAGTGTTCATGCAAATTCGAATGTATGGGAGTAAAATCAATTTTTAGGGATGCCTCTATCTCACAATATGTCAAATGGCAATCTTGCATTAGCAGTTCATTCACTGCATATGTTTTGTGGCACAACAACCGATTTTGGACGACCTTCACGGAATTCGTCGGCGACGGAACTACGACTACGATTGAATTCACTATACCAGCGATATACGGTGGCTTTTGATTGTGCTTTATTGCCATACAAAGAATTAAGTTCATCAACACATTCTTGCGGAGATGATTCACGTCGAAAGTTGTGAAAAATAATTAAACGAAAACCTTCTCATGAAATTTCCATTTTTTTTGTCAAATTTATTTTTTGAACTCAATGTAAACAAAACAAATAGCACTTGTACATCAAAACGTTGTGAGTATATTTATGCTAAAAAGTGTCAAACTTTATTATGGTGTTGCTAGATTTTAGCTGTTGACATTAGTGTTGCCAGTTACCGAAATATAAATAGTAGCTCTCGTATGTTCTTGATACGAGGAGTGTCAATAAGTACATTTTGAGTGAAACACAAATGCTTTTTGACAGAAATAATTTTAATTCTCAAAGTAGTTTCCTTTGAGTTCTATACAGTTTGTACAAGTTTTTTTCCAATATTTAATACCTTCTCAAAAATAATATTGCATGAATCGTAAAAGATGGTCGCCTGGTCTTTATTCGCTACCCAGGCTTCTTTGTCTATTGGTGTATTGTGTTGGATCCACGATTCGTCTACGGCTACAGAAAGCCGCAAAAATGCTCCTTGCAAAGTGGTCATACGCTTGCTTTTATGGTAGATTTTGAGCAAACGCAGTACCATCTTGGGAGATTCGGTATTTCAATTTAAAATATTTTTTCAAAACAATATGGCATTCTACGAGTTTCACACAAATAAAAACAGAAGTTATATTACTTACATGCAATTAATATAAAATAATTATTTACCATTTAATAGCATTCTGAGTTAAGCTCTGTTGATAACACTTTTTTGATATAGAAGTAAACTCAATTAAAACTAACATATATTCAATTAAAATTTTAATCAAAAATATTATTTTTTCTAAACAATTGAAAAAATTCGACAACAATTTTTCTGTGTGGGCTCCCAGAACGTTCGGTCTATACGGCCATAACGACTTTCAGCTAACCACTCTTTGACAACTGAAATTAGACCTGGTTTGAGTGATGGGTTTTCCCGACAAAAAATAATACACACAAAAAAGGAATATGAATGATTTTGTAATATTAATTAAAATATTTGTAGTATCAATTAAAAAATTAATTAAATATTCATCTATAAACAATTTGATAATATCAACTAATTTTTTCCAGTCAAATTAATTAAAACAAATAAAAATTTAATCAATACAATTAAATTATTAATTGAAAATATTAATTGGTGAATACTTTTTTCTGTGTAATTAAGGAGCACACGAAACTATTTTTTTTTAATTTTCATCTCAAATCAGTGAGTGCAGCTTTTTAAAAATTTTACGGGATCCAACTGAGAGTTGCCTGTTGCAAGAAGCGATGTTGTCTTTTTATTAAAAAGGTGGGAAATTCAAAAAGTCATGGAGCTATCGACCCGCCCTCGCAAAATTTGAATAATACAAATAAATTCCTGGGCACTTGTCGAAGCAATTTTTAATTTTCGTATATAATTTTAATCAGGTTGTAGCGAATATTTTTGATAATTTCTATGGCCTGTCCGTGCGTAATTGGTGCTCAATTTGTTTTCATATATATTTTATGGTTGTTTTCATATTTAAAAGCAATACAATCGAGAAATATTCTTCGAATAATAAGCTCAATAATTCACTAGCCTCATATTTTTCTTCTGCCACTAAAACCATAATATAGAAAAATATTGCAATTGTGGTTCCATTATGCTGAAATTTTGGCCTTGGGGATAACATGACGTATGGTTAATAAAAATACAACAACTTAAATATGTAAAAATATATTGCCAATATTATGACTTGTGTATTATTATTATTGTTATGTTGCACGTAGATAAAACATACATCGTGTTTGGAATACGTATGTATCAATAGTGCTGTTCGTGTGAATGAATGACTTTAAGTGTTTGTTTTTTCGACCGTTTTGTTGCGATTTCATTTCGTTTCATTTGATTTGATTTATTTTATTTGTTTTATATGACACCCTCAAGTGTTTCCTTGTTATTTATTTTGTTTTATTGTTTTTTGTATTTTTGCCTGTACAACTTCCACTACTAGAACCCATTAATAACATGAAAGTAATTTTTTTTTTATTTACCTACATGCGACTAGTAACTAACGAACTCGTATTTTGTTTTGTATATACATACGTGCATAAATATTTTTGGGAGTTTATTTAACTGACTTTGATATGTATACATATTTCATTTGTTGTGTTTATTTTTTGGGTGTAAAATTGTTGTGTGAATACTTTGAAAAATGGCGTTACATTTTTATTAGAAAAACAAATGTGTTACGGTGCAGAAATAACGAATGAATAAATGTGAGAAAATTTGTTATAAATGTGTCAAGTAAATGAAAAGATTGCAAATTAAATAAGAGTTTAGATTTGAAAGGTGGGCTGGAGTTGCAAAAGAAATAAAGCAAACATTTTTAATAAAAAATGAACACTTTTATTTTCTGGTTAAAGAAATCATTACTTGACTATAAATATTTACTGTTGAGAAAAGGCTGGGAAGTTTTATGAAATTTATCAGATGTTGTTTAAATTTATACTCTGTTACAAATACTGAAGTAAAATTAATAAAAACCTTGTATTAGCTTCCTGCCTGAGCTGAGATTCGATAAAAACGAATGCTCACTAAAGCGCAGAAATATCGAACCAAATTTTTCGATATTTGTTCGCTAATCTATGAAAATTCGAATGCTCGCTAAAGCTTCGAGCATCGAATTTCTTTCGAAAGTTTTTCGAATGTGTGATGGTGGCCGAATGGATGTTTGTCAGCCATTTAGTTTAGAGATACCAAATTCGATGCATGACAGCAATGTAAGTTAAAAAATAAAATAAGAACACATACCTACATATGCACAATAATTGAAAAGAAAAGAAAATTGTCACGATAGCCTAGTGGATGGATAGTCTGGTAGAGTGGAGGTACGATGTTTAAGTCCTTTGGAATAAGTTAAGGTATTAAAAAATAATAAGTAAGTTAAAATAAATAAATAAATAAAATAAAAAATTTAAATTACTTTTTTCCTTTTTCTTCTGCCTTTTTGGGGTATAGAAAGTAGTTCGATATTCTCTCACTTTTGATATTGCTAGCGAAACTTCGAGTTTGAATGTTTTTTGGGAAAAAAACTGAGCGAGAGTTGAAAATTTTTCGATTAATTTTTGAGTGTACTTAGATTGTAATGTACGTGTAATCTGGTACATCATGAGTTACTGATAACTTCGATTACGATGATATGAAATTTGTGACTATTCAAAATGTGTGGTTGAAGTCTACTGATGATTAGTTACAGCAACAATGAAATGCATATAAACCAAGCTGAACCACCAGCAAATAAATTTCAAATTAAAATATAATTATGACAATATGTCGAATAATAAATTTCTTAAATGTTATAACAACTTATAAAACTATATTTTTGGGCTCTGTGGGAAATTTCGCTTCATTCAATACAAGGACATGAGCCATTAATATGAAACGGATTAGAATTCATCACACCCAAATCTTTTTAAAATTCTTTTTACCTTTCAAAATGATAATTTTTCATCACATACCTGAATAAAATTTAAAATCATTTTCAAATACATATTTGTTAAAACATAAATTTGTCATAATTTTTCCGTGTATTCAGGTATCATGTACTTGACCTACCCTTTAGGAAATAATAAAAAAATGTTAACATATTAAATAATATTAGCAATACAATTTAAATTTTTTTTTGGTTCATTGGAACTAAATATATTTTATTTTTAATAATTATGTATTTTGCTTATTATTTTATTTTCTGTAAAATATATTGCAAATAAAAATAAATTAAAAAAATATTCAATCATCATGTTAATTGATATTAGTTTTATTTGCAATTACTTTTTTGCTTAATTCAATTTAATATATTAATTGAAATTTTATAAATTTTCTATTTAAATCCGTGGTCGTTAACCTATACAATTGCATTTTACAATTGTGTGTGTTATACTCTCACCACGATCCGGTGTTGCCAGTGAAATTTTGAGTCATTTTCCTAATTTTAAATTTTAAATCTCGAAAGCAAAATTTATTTTATTATGGTCAGAAGAAAGACTTAAATTTTGTTTATAAAGAAAGGCATCTTTTCTCAGTGATACCTCCATACAATGGTTAGTAAATAGATGTTTTTGTAAGAAATTTTCTTAAAATAATTTAAATATATGCTTGAAAATGCCTTTGCATGTCATGTTTTTTCATGCGTGACAACACACATTGTCAAAGCAAACATTCTGGTTTGTAAAAATATTTTCTTAAAATTAAAATTTTTAGTAAATTATCATCCCACATATTTTCTTATTGTGGCAACGCTGATTCTTAACAGCATGCGATACACACAACTTGTATGCTTGAACGTTTCAGATAGACTGGTTAATGTTGTTTATTTCTCATCAATGCGTGTGTACACATACGTAATAGAAGAGTATATTAAAAGTTGCGGCGCCCTTATTTCGTCGACCAACGATTTAAATTGAAAATTAAAAAAAAACGATCAGACATGTTCTGAAAATCACATTGCACGAAAATGATTTCAAACTATCAAAAAGGTATTCTTAAAGATATTTTGTATATAAAAACTTTTGATTTCAAAAGCTTAAACTAAGTTTTTAGTGTATTTAAGCCACTTGATTATTTTTGCGATTTATATGTGACGACCGTTATAATAAATTACTTAAATAAATTGCTCAGTGTTCTTAATTAATTTGCTTGAAATTTTTATGTATTTTATTAAAGAAACATTTGGTAATTTAAGGAAAAATCTAGAGACATATTTTTTCTATTTTTGCAAAATACAAAAACTATTCGATTTATAGCACAGAATCACACGTGTGATTTTAAAAAAACATGTGATTTGAAATACCGGGCTCAATTATTTAATTTTTTTTTTAATATTGTTAATTGATTGGTAATGGTGTTTTATTGACTGAACTCCTTCAATGATGAAAACAATTATTCGATTTTTTTTTTCTAATTCGCATAAATTTTTCTATTTAATTTCAAAGACTTTAAAAAGATTCAATAAATAATTTAAATTTTGTTTCCATTTGCCGCAAAAAGCATTAAAACAAAATATGCCAACACTCTTCTGTAGTTAGTCCTAAGGGTATATGCAATGAACTGCTAATGAAAAGGAAGCTCTTAGTTAAAGCCTGAAGGAGAATATTGACATTCAAACACGTAAGCATTACCAACAAATGCCAAACACTGATTGATGAGGAAAAAATTAAGATAAACGTCACAATCTATCTTTGAAATCTTCGATAAGAAATGGCAAGTAACAAGAAACATATCTCTACATACTCACATACCCCAACAAGTAGAAAACAATTTGTAAGCAAAAAAGAAATAAGAGAAATCTACTCGTATTTAAAAAAAAGCGAAATAAACATTATTTATGCATACGTTTCCTTTGTCGCATAAAATGAATGAAAAAATGTAGGTGTAAAACATTTAATAGTCTGTTTATATGAATGTTATATTTCCTTTTTAAATGCAGGAGCATATCGGAGTGGCAGTATAGATACATATGTATGTGAGTGTGTGTGTGATAATAGGAAGGGAGGGTAACTGATAGATAAATCACATATTTTCGCTGATCAAATCAATCTAATTGACATTACTCAAAATGATGGCTTAACTCTGTTGGAAAAATGTTCAGCAGTAAATATGTGCTATATGTACATATGTATGAATGTATGTATACACACACACGTGTGTGTGTGTGTGTGTGCGCGCTTTTGTGTAGCAGCGGGGACATAAATACGGAAATGGAAATGTGATTTAAATGAGACTACCAAACAGACGGTGAATGATTGCTAAAGTTTTAACGGAGTGTGTGCGTTTTTTTTTGTCTTCTTCTCATTTCTACTTTTTAAAAATGTGGTTGGGGCAAGTAAGAGGGTGCGCTATAAAACTTGCACATATTTCAATATAAAATACGAGTGGTTGTAAATATTTACGCACAACCAGTATAAACATACAATCAGAATGATTTATTTCATTGATGAGCCACCCACAACTGAATGGTGGAATACGTTAAATGAAATGTTGAAATAAAATGAGAGAAGAAAAAAAGTTAAAACAAAAGTGAATTTAAATTGAAATGCAAATGCCACAAATACTGGCTATACAAAATGAAAATCGCAAAATTCATGCTGTTCACAGACTCAGACTTAAGCGCGTGAGTAACGACATAAGCAATTGAAATATACAGCACTTTAAAAGTGCTCAGAGATGCCCCAAAAGATTTAGAATACTATTTGGTCTAAGTAACCATATTTTATGGCGTTGCTTAAATGCAAAATATTTTTCTTTAAATTTTAAATGCATGCTAATTTTTAAGAATTTAATGAACATGAAATTATTTCATTATCTTTGAACGGTGAACAAATCTTCCCTAGTTCTCAGATAAAGAAATATCTTTATCAAGTTCAGTAGGATTTAAGTTAGCTGTTTGCGATTTATATTAATATTAAATCATTGTTTAATGGATATCCAGTCGATATTTCTCGTATTCCGCAATGATGAACTTTGAAATGTTCAACACTGGGCATTCATTAAACAATGATTAACATCCTTATTTACAAAAATTAGTAAGTCTTTTTAAAACGTTAATACGCAAATTTTTTTATTTAAATCTGTTTTAAAAACCCTCTATAAAGTCTCAAGGGGTCTATGTTTACAATATATATATATATATATATATATATATATATATATATATATATATATATATATATGTATCGATACTGTTCAAAAATATCGATATGATATATGTATATCGATAAAATTTTTTCATTTGCCCATCTCTAATCCAAAATGTGCACTTAAAACGTTGTCTAGAATAATTTTTTTTAGTAACTGTCGTGATTGGTATGCAATGAAAGTGGTAAACCTTTGAAACTAGTTCTGATTTTGTTTTGCTGGGTAATTAAAAAGTAAATATAAAGTATATGGAACAAATCTGAAGCGATCAATCTAGATTTATCTTTTAAGGTCAGTATAGAATTTAATATAAAAGACTTTTTAAGTTAAAAATGCTCATTTGGAGTTAATTTTCCCCATTTTTTGGGGTCAGCGCAAAAAGAGACTGCTTGCTCTGATGGCGCGTTTTACGCTTTGCAGGTTTAACTCATTTGCGAGTTTTTTATATAACTCTTGTTTTTCGGTTGCTGTTTGTTAATTTTATTGCGAGAGATGTATGAGAAATAAAGAAAATACTTTTTTATATATACATGAATATATAGAAATAATACGGTTCCGTTCCGTAAGGGCACGATATATGTAATTCAATTCGAGCTTTAGCCTATATAAAATGTAGTTTTGGATTTGTTTGCCCGTTTTTTGGTTTTAAACCTTTTTTTTAATTTTGGCGATTTTTTTTAATTTGATGCTTTTTTTAATTTTGGCGATTTTTTTTCATATCGGCGATTTTCGTTTGGTTTATCCGATTTTTTTGGTTTTTTGCGTTTTTTTTTTCATTTTGGCAATTTTTTAGTTTTGATACTTTTTGTTAATATTTTCGTTTCGGTTTTCGTCGTTTTTTCTTAATTTTGACGGTTTTTTCGTTTTGGTAATTTTTTTTATTTTGGTTTTTTTTATTTTGGTTTTGGCGCCTTTTTGGCGTTTTGGCGATTTTTTTCGGTTTTTTCATTTTAGCGATTTAATTCATTTGGGCGATTTTTTCGAATTTGGCGACTTTTTTTATTGTTAGGATTTTTTTTAATATGGCAATTTTTTTCGTTTTGGCGATTTTTTTTTTAATTTTTAGGTCAGCAAGAAGTTATGTACCTAAAAAAAATTACGTTAAATAGCTGATGTTAATAACAATCTCGACCCAAGTAGATAGACTAGGGTGCTGATGAAGTGCGTGGCTGCACACAAAAATATCGGTATTTCCCCCAGCTATAGAGTCTAGTTTAATTTTTCTTCTCTTCTTTAGAAACTCACATTAATTAATAAAAATATTTCACTCAATAAGAATTGAAATTACTGAACTTAAGCCCGAATAAGAAATTATTTCTGATTAAAATAAAAAAACTTTGAAATATTTTGTTATCAAGATTAAAAACCGCATGTAAAAATTGATTTGAAATAAGCCACTAAGATTTCAAAAATAGAGCAGTTCTGATTTTTTTGATTTAGCAGAGCCTTACTTATGCAGGAAGCTCCTTCCTTTGAAATCCCTAAAATAGTCAGTTTGCATAGAAAACTAGTGTAAAAATTAGTTTATTTCTTTACTTTCGATGCCGCGTAGACCAGTGGGTTCTAAAAGAGTTAGTTGTTTGCAGTTTGTGTTTTTTTTGTTTAGTCTTACTCCCAGATCACAGCCTGTAACTCTCTGTTGCTGAATGTGCCCAAAGCATTGGTTATGATCAGTGCTCGATGAAAAAAACATATTTTTTGCAGTTGTTTATAAGATTCCTGTACATACAGAAAGTTTTGTCCCTAAAAAGGGTATAAAAATATTGAAAAATACTCTTAGTTCCGTTGGTGGTTGATAGTGGTAAAAATATTTTAAGCAAAATTTAATAGTTTGGGGAACAAAGTCAGGGTTTGGAAACATTGTACAGTATATCTGCAATGCTTTGTAAAAGTAATTTTCCCACTACATTGGAAACACATGTGACTACTAACGATCTTTTAGATTTTACGGATGTACCGATTGAGAGTCTCGATATGGAAAAGAGCTTTCCAATATACAAAAATATTTTCGCAGGTAATCGTAAATTTTTTTGGATTTTAATTTAGAAAAAACATTTAAGGTCGCAATACACTATACTACACAATGGCACAATTTGCTAAAAAAAATATCATATCATATATAGTATGATGAATTTTATGAAAACTTTCAAAATTTTCCATCAGACCAGGGTTTTCTTTTTTAGTAAATCGTGCGATTGTGTAGGATAGTGAGCCATAATATATTTTAATTCACTGCAAATTAATTGAAATAAATAAAGTTTAAGTGCACTTTTTCACGTCTTTGAGATATTTATTTTAGTGTTTTTAATGTTATTTTGTAATTTTTTCAAAAAATTTTGTCGTATTTTTTAGGTAATTGAAATCCAGGACCTCGTCAATGAATTATTGAGCTTTCCTCAATAAGCTCAAGGCTCCTCAATTTCAAAAGCAATATAAAAAAGCATTCGCAAATTATTCGCTTACTTTTGCTATTTGCATTCGCTAAAAAGTATGCGAATATTTCCAGCGAATACTAGAGATAAAAAAAAATTTACTTCTTTTACGAAAATAGTTCACGATTAACAAACGTCAAACACAAACATTATTTTAAGCCAGCACGAAAAAGATACGGGTACATATTGTAGTACTTACAAATAAAGCATTCTAATCAAAGCTTTAAAATTTTAGTGGAAAACGTTTCCATAAATAAGTTCTCATAGTAAGTGGTGTTTGGAAATATTTTTCAGTTTTTTAAAAAGAAAAGCCAGTGTTTAATTTGTGCGAATATATTTTCTATTTAAGACTAGTCTATTCAAACATTTGAAAAATGTTGAGCACTATTCTTTACTTCGTACAAGAAATTTTAAATGCAAACAGTATTAAATAGTGCTTGTTTGTTGTAAATTCCACGCGAAATAAATTTTCGTATGAAAACTTAAAATGTTGAAGATATATTTCATATGTTTTTACCAAGATGATCCAGAGAACTACTTCTACAATTTTTTTTAATTAACACATTCCAATTTTCCTTAATATGTATTTTGACAGCATTTCACGTGAAATGTTGAGCAAAGTACCAGGCTTTAGGGCCAAAGTACGATTGGTTGATTGCCTAACAATTTCTAAATTTATTTTTAATTATTTTATTATTTAAATATAATTTCATATATCTTTATGTTTTAAGAATTTGTATTTTTAATAAATTAAAATTTTTGTATATTTAATAAATTTAACTCATATTCTTAATTAAATTTATTTGATTTTGATCATTTGATTTGTTACAGTATTGTAAGTATTTACATTCGCTTTCGCAAAAATTAAAAGGCATTATTGTTTTCGCATTCGCTAAGCTGGTATTCGTTACACCCTTAATATATACGTATAGCAACGCTATATCTCACACATTCATGTGGCATGAGTTGGTGCTGCATAATCTGCACGGCTCACACTGTTTGTATGCATGGATTCTAGCGACGCTGTTAAATAGAGCTTTTCCCATATAAAACATGCAGAGCACGTAGCTTTAGCAGTTAACAAATGGAAATCCGTCATGACATTTGCTCATACCTAGTAAAAAACTAGAGGATTTAAGTACAACTGCTAAAAGTACTTTTAAGTATGTATGCTATTTTCAAAATTATATGCATCAGGCTTTGACTGACGGTGCGTAAGAGTGCGAATATATTACATGCACATGGTTATAAATGCATGTGGAGAGGATTATATATGTGTGGGTGTATGGGAATGTGCCCAGCAGGAAAACGAAGGATTACGGATGCCTTCCAAAAGGCCTCTGTACCCCTTCTTATGGATGTACAAGGCCTGCTCGCTCTATCACATTTTCATATCTTTTTTACACACGTTGTCATTGCGAGCCAGGCCTTCCGTTCGTGTTTCTTGCGCAGATAATCTAAAAGTTCTTGAAATTATCGGTTCTTAAAGTCCTTCCAGAGAATGGCTGTTAAAAGCCCTTCAAATAAAGGGGATCAATAAAGGTTTTCAACTGCTGGGGTCTGTATCTCAAGACTTACAAGTGCTGAAATACAAGTAAATAGTTGTGAAAATATATTTTTTATATGAATATAAAATATTTTCCTAACTGTTACACTTGTATAAGAACACTTTTAAGTTTAGAAAAATAGGCCCGAGGTATTTTATATACACATCCATACATAAAGTAATTTGACATCTATTTTGTGATCAAAATGTTCGAAAATATTGAAATGAAACTTCTGAAAATAACAAGAACCCACATAGTATTTATATACATAATATTGACCGGACAAAACAAGTGTCTTTTTCAACGTAGAAAACTCAACTTAAGTGATTAATGTGCGGTTTCCACCATTCAGGCAGACGACTCGTCTAGAAAATTTGTACGAAAATCACTCAGAAAAGTGAGTGCTTTCCATACAAATTTTTAACTCAAGCCGACCGCCTGCGTTGTAGAAACAGGGGGTTACTTCGATATTTATGATTTGAACAGTCTCCTTGTAAGCTAAATTACATGTGATAATTATTAATGAGCAAATAACACCAAAGTTAGTTGCAAATATTCTGACTAACACATAGTTGAACGGATTTACGTCTTCTTTTCTTTAGTCGTCCTGTATTTGGTATTTTCATATGGAATTATGTTTTGTATAACGGCATCTGAAGTCTTTGGTTTTTGCTTTGGCAAAATAAAAAAATAAAAATGTTACTGCTTCCCTTCTGCCTTCTCATGGAAGGGAATGTGGAATGTGTACCTTATCTTTTATGCGCGAAAAGCCTTAGCTTTCTATAAGGCATTCTTTGGCAGTTTGATAAGAATGGTAATGGAATCGAAAAAATTCCTGAGCAGACCTTTAAGGTCTTCTAAGTTTTACCGCTGGGTGTGTGAATATATAATTATATGTATACGTGTGTATGCATGTGTTAATTGAGTTGATTAGGAGTAAACATATGTACATATGTGTGTGAATATGTCTGTATGTTTGCGGGTATTCAAAATTATGACTATGGCGTGTGTTATTTGAGGTTTAATTCACTTCTCACCATAAAAATTTGAATATTACAGTTATTTGAAATATGTATGTACTCGTAGATGTGGATCTCATTTTCGCTTCGTGATTTAGTAAATAATTGAAATAATTAAAACTAAAAGTTTGAATCTTACTTAACTTGGTAAATATATTTATATTTCGGGAATAGCAAATAATAACAAATATATTTATTATTATTCATTTATCTAATCTACAGAATAAATTCTAAGAATAAATTTATATATATAGGCATTGGCTATAAAATGGCTTTATTGTTTTTCAAAATATTACTCTTCATGATCAGCACACTCTTACATTCGTACAAACCATTTGTCATAGAAGTTTTTCCATTCCTCTTTAGACAACTCCAAAACATGGTTTTTGAACGCTTCAACGGCTTCTTCGGCACTCAGTGAATTGTTAAACACGCAGTTTACATTTGATATCCGCAAAAAAGAAGAATTCATTGGATGCCAAGACAGGACTGTATGGAGGATGCGTTATAAATTCGATGTTTTGACTGCTCAAAAACTTACTTGTTTGTGAAGGCTGAAATTGTCATAATTAATAATGATTTCTCTTCAGGGTTTAGTTTTACAAATTTCTCCGGAGACTTCCGGCAAACAAATGGTCGTGTACACCCTAAATTGGCAGTTTTACGTTGCTCAAGGGTTACAGTGGCCAAATAACCCACTCGGCCGAAAAAACAGGCGACCATCTTTTGTTGGATTTAGCTCGCCTTGGAATATCTACAGAAACGATTGCTGTTTTATTTTCGGCTCATAAGCATACATATATATATGATTCGTTACCTATCACGATTTTATACATGTCTTTTGAAGCACCACGGCTGAAGTTTTTAATAATTTCTTTACACCACTTGACGCAACCTTTTTTTTAAGCGATTGATAAATAAGGGGGTTTTAACGGAACCATTTTTTTCCATTAAGTGTTCATGTAAGATTGAATTGTAATGGAACTAATGTGCAATGATGTCTCTATCTCACAGTATGTCTTATGACGATCTTGCAGTATCAGTTCACGCTGTGCGACGATGTTTTGTGGCACAACAACCGATTTTGGACGACCTTCACGGAATGCGTCGGCGACAGAACTACAACTACGATTGAATTCACTATATCTGCGATATTTATATATATATTTTTGAGTTCATCGACCTATTCTTGTTATAATAATCCACGTCGAAAGTTGTGAAAAATAATAAAACGAAAACCTTTTCTTAAAATTTAAACAAAACAAATAGCACTTGTACATCAAAGTGTTGTGAGTACGCTTATGCTAGAAGAAATTCGAACTTTATTATGGCGTGGCCACATTTTAGCTATTGTCATTGGTGTTGCCAGTTTCAGAAATATTAATTGTAGCTCTCGTAATAATAACTTGAACTGAAAGTTGAAGTTTATAGGCAGTTAGTTAAATCAGTCTTACTCATAGCTTAAATGGAGAAAGTTTCTATGCAGCAATTTCTCATTTTATTCTTCAAGCTTGCATTCACACGAAGAAATTTTTCTTGCAAAATTTTTTTGTGCATGCACTTGCAGTTACTTGTAGCTTAAGAGTTTAAATAACGAACAAGAGAGCAACACTTTTTTTAAGTACATTAATTGATGTAACTCTTTCCGCTGTCGCCAACAAAGTATGATAGAAAAATAGCGTCATCTAAGCTGGGACTTAGGGGTCACGATTATTACTGAGCATATAGTTTTACATGTTGTTTTCCATATCTACACAAGCAACAGAAATTCTGTATACATACCAGTGTTGGGATATGGCTTTTCCTAAATTGTACCATGAAAATGGTAAAATTGTACCAAATTAACATCAATTGTACCAAAATGTAGCCATCTGGTAACTTAGCATACACAATAAGAATTCAGAAAAAATTTTCATTAATTAAAAACAAAAACATAAAGAAATTGCCTAATAGTGGGTACATACTTTGCAGTGTTTCCGCAACACGTTTATGTATATTAGATGCATACTTTGACACAGACACTGCAACCTATAAACATAAAATCATATTGATATATTTGAAACTTCGAATGCAATTTCGAACGCAACTAAAAACAATACTACACACTGTGCGACCTACACAGCAAACTGTCTAGTAGCATAACTACGTTGCTAAGTCTGTACCTACCATAAGGAACTGGGGCAAGTGCTACCAAAACAAATGAAAAATATGAGCACAAACTCAGAGAGATCCCACTCACAGAATACACAGAAGTGAATAAAGTGACATTTAAAAACAGCTCCAATCAGGTTTTTGTTAAAACTCGTGGAAAAAAGAGAAGAGCATAGTGTATTCGATACTGTAGTGTATTGCTACCTACCAATTAATACAGCTAATAAAAATTTATTGAACCAAAAAGACGTAGCAAAACAAAAACGAGACAAACAGAAAAATACCCTTATATTCCGTCTCCTGACACTTATGTATGTTTTGTGTCCCACTATCGGCACAATGTACTGATTTTCGTCGGCTCACCGCAAAAAAGTTGTAAATAATACACCAAAACGGCCTTACTAATTGTGAAATAAGTCTATATGGCTTTATGGCTGTGGTGCAATTATGTCCTTATATTTCAATTAGTTCAGAAATATGACCACTTTAGCTTATTTCAGTAAGGCCAAGGTGTATTCATATTAGGTGACCTTACCTCTACAATAATACAACAATATCAAAAACAACATGCAATTCGTCTGGCCTTAAAAAAGCTGTCAAAAACAGTTGACTAAAATACCAATACACACATACATATTTATAAAATACATACATTTTTCACTTTAAATGCCCTGTAGTAAATAAAATAATCGATTGACAAAAAACACTAGCTATAAATTAATTATTTTGCAAGTGACTACAAATTGGTTTAAATCTCATGCAGATATCAACCAAACATATTGAATAGAAGCACACGTAAGAAATAAATAAAAGCAGAACATGTAAATGAAAAGAAAATAAGAAAAATCAAAACAAGCATGCCATGAAATCAAATGCCAAATGTTTGTGTTGAAAATAAAAATAATAATTTCAATACTTAATATGTATAATATTTTCTATGAGCAGGAAAAACTTTCGTATGAATGTATGTATTTTTGTTTTAAATATAAAAATACTAATTATTTCTATATATCAATATACATATATTCATTACATATAGTATATACATACAAATATACAAATGTGTATGAAGATTTACATAAATATTTATTTAACTATAATAGATATTAAGTGACTTCAGAGTGGTTGAAAAATAAGCAGTTAGTATCAATTTAAAAGTCATGCAGAGATGGCCAATTGACTACTGCCTATGACATGCCTATGTTAAAATAGTGAGTCGGCGACAAGGAAAAAAGTCACTTAATCAACCAGTTGTGGTTATTAAAAAACCAGTTTGAAGGTACTTACAAATGAGTTTGAGTTCCTATAGGGTGTAAAAAAGCATTAGATAAAAGAAGATATTTTGACAGTCGGGGGGCAAAGCAGTTCATTTAGTGTTCGAACAGCTGATAATCATCTGGACTGTTAAGGTCACCTGTTATCAATAAGCCTAGAGTAAGCCGACGAAAATCGGCACATTGTGCCGATAGTGCGATCTCGGCTTTAGGCAACTATGTTAGGAGAAATTATTACTACTGTAATGCAAAGCACAAATTTTTTTCAAATTGTACCACTGAAGTATAAAGTGTACCAATGTACCAATTCAAATGTAATTTTAACAAATTTGGTACAATTGTACCACAAATCCCAACAGTGATACAGACATATGTATATACAATTCCCCAAATACCTTGTAGTCCTATAATACCACTTTACTCAACATTATTGTGCTTGTACAACAAGCCAAAATAACAATAACAAAGTAGACAGCAAAACAAAACTAAAAATATGAAAAAGGGACAGAAACGTATCCAAATATTTGTGTATGTCCCCGTTAGAGACAACAGAAAGAGCATTCATTCATTCATTGACAAAAAAAAGGAAGCAAAAAAGAGCAACAGCTCAAATAAATTGTAATTCAAGTTATTTTCGGCGCATCTTTATTTAAATGCTTAAGTGCTCTCGTGCAAATTGAACTCTTACAATTACAATTTTACTTATCTACTTGTTTACGAAGGGGAATGTATTTATGTACGTATTTGTGTGCACGTGTTTGTGTACACCAATAGACGTATTTGTATGTGCCTGAATAAAACAGCAACTAACTAACTGTGATTTTATTCAATTTATTTTTGTGTTTATGGCGTCCTTCCGGTTATGTTTTTACTTTTTGCTAACTATTGCCTTGTGTGTAAGTATGTTTAATTTTTTTATTTTGTATGTTTATAATTGAACAATTTGGGGTTTCT
Source organism: Tachina fera (assembly GCA_905220375.1). Classification (NCBI taxonomy): domain Eukaryota; kingdom Metazoa; phylum Arthropoda; class Insecta; order Diptera; family Tachinidae; genus Tachina; species Tachina fera. Next base: position 61,682,662 of record LR999964.1, on the reverse strand, counting down.
AAAGTACTTATTTTTTCAGGACCAACTAATATAAAGTTGCATAATATTTCTCAAAGATTTCTTGCATATTTTCTTTGACCTAGGACATGATTTACACATGGGAAAATTCGACTGGTTGTTTTTTAACTTTAAACAAATTTATAGCCTTCCTAACAATATGTAGACAGTGTTCATTACATCTAATAAGTAGAAGAATATGTACATTATTATACTCGTATGTACATTACAAATATCATTATCAGACATGTTCTGTAAAAATCACTTTACAGTGATTTAAAAGCGTCAGGCATATAAAAACTCTTATATTTTCAAAGAACAGCGATATCACTAGTAAAAATTCAAAACCTTGCAAATTTTCAAAACATCGTTCGGATTAGAAATCACCGTAATTTCAGAACATGATTGTAAATATAACTAATTTCTTCAGATATGTACATATGTACCTACATTTAATATAGGTTTAAAAAAATCATTCAAATGTAAGATTTCCTTAAATAAATGAAAATATTTTCTCCTTGCAGAAAGTATTTAAACGTCATTCATTTAGAGGAACATACATACATATGTATGTACAAAAAAGAAATGTTCCATACATAGCACAATTCTTATATCGAGGAAATAAATATGTTATACACACTTTTCATTAGAATTATTCAAGGTGCTATACACAGCAAACTTTTCATTTAGAAAAATTAAACATCATCTACAAACAGTAAATTTTTCATATAGAAAATTTCATAAAGGAAAATTGATATGCTATAGATAGTACTTTTTTAATATAGAAAAATTAAATGTGCTACCGCAGCACATTTTAAAAATAGAAAAATAAAATAAATCATAAATTTTTTTTTATTAAAAATAGACTATTTTGACGAGGAATCTCTTACTTAATTTTTTGTGTGAAAAATGGACGGCTATAGCCCATTTAGTTTTTTGTATGAAAAATAAGCGATTTAACTAACCATTCAACTTACCATTTAAGTGGTTAGCTTAACTGAAAAAATATTGACAATATATCGTCCATACCATGTCAAACTATCCAATACGAAAATATGAACTTTTCAGAAGACCTCGAAGACCCGTCAATTATGAATTTAAGGTCAGCGCATTCCTAAAAGTTCCAGGCTTGAAATATTTCTAATTGAGTTATTTATCGTCCGTAAGAATTTTAGCATTTTTAAATGAGACATATCTTAAGAATTAGGGTAAGAAGATAACGAATCTAAAAAACCAATTTTGCATATTGGATATTTTGACGTGGTAGGGACGATATAGCCCATTTAATTTTTTGTATAGACAATGGTCGATGTATAGCTCATTTAATTTTCTTACATGAAAAATGGACGATGTAAAGCCCATTTAATTTTTTTTATATAAAAAATAAACGATGTACATACAGCCCATTTAATTTTTTGTAAGAAAAATTGATGGATTTAATTTTTCTTATGAAAAATGGCCGATGTATAGCGCATTAAATCTATTGTACAAAAAATGGTCAATGTATAGCCCATTAAATCTTTTCTATAAGAAATTGACGATGTATGGCAAATGGACAATGTTTAGCCCATTTATTTCGCTTTATGAAAAAAACGATGTAAATAAAACCTATTTAATGTTTTGTATGAAAAATTTACGATGTATAGCCTATTAAATTTTTTGTACGGAAAATAGACGACGTAAGTAAAACTTATTTAGTTTTTTGTATAAAGAACTTACGATGTATAGCCTATTTAATTTTTTGTATAATATTTATTATTTTTATTATTTTATTTTGTTTTTGAAATTTTTACGATATATACCCAATTTTTTGTTACACAAAATGAGCGATGTATAGTCCATTTATTTAATTTTTTTGTAGAATGGACATATAAGGCCATTTAATCTTTTTATAGAAAAAAAAAATGGACGATGTAAAGCTCATTTAATATTATGTAAGAAAAATTTACAATATTTTTACAATCTGGTACTCGTATATCTTCGTTTAATAGCCATAGAATAAGTTATGCGCATAATTCTTTTATTCGTGGCGTATTCCTACAAATGACTATCAGTATCTACCACATATTTTTTCTAATTATCAATTATTATTTCTTTGAATAATCTTTATGTCTCTTTATTTGACCTACCAGAAGAAAATTGACCGAAAAATGGGATTGTATTTATTCACTCAATTGCTTATAACTTTGTAATTTTTCGATCGATTTCCTTCTGGTTAGTCTTAATTCCTACGTAAACATATCATCTTTACGTGAATGATCAAAAACCAGACGTTTTTTTAACGAATTGTACTTTTCTATCGGCATAGAATCACTGTAAAATATGATTTTTTGGAAAATGTGCTTTACCAATCAAGGATCTTTAATACCTTGCATTTGAATACTGACCCAATCGGACTTTCTAGCTCGAAATGTGATCTTTCAAGTGAAGAAAGGTCGAAAAAATTAAAAATTACAATATCTCAAAAAATGTTCTATAAAAAATTTAACCTTGATTTTCGAATTCAGCGGAAGAAATTACATAATGAAAATCTCCTTTCATCAAATGGAAATGAAAAAAATATAATTTTGTAAACTAGTGTTATTAAATGTATTTTGGCTTATAGAGCAATACGAGTACAAGATTTAGTCTAATTGAATCTTAAAAAAATTTTTTATTTAGATTTTTCAATCGATGGCTGAAATAATATTTATTTTTTAATAACTGTACAAAACGAATAACATCCTAGCAAAAAACGTTCAAGATTTTGCAATGGGTAGTATTGTAATGGCTTACAAAGTAATTAGTGGTACATATTTATCTAATTATCTTATATCTATAATAATGACTGCCCTGTAATGAATAAAATAACAACTTATTTATATCGTTACGTGAAAGTACTTATTGTAGTACTTTCTAGTTTATAACGAAATATGTATATCTACAGAAAAATTTATCGTGAAAATGAGCTTCGAAGACAACGAAAAGAAAAAAATGCTCATTAACTTTTGAATAATTTTAAAGAAAAAGTAATTTAAAAATGTTTGCATATTTGTATGCAAAAAATAACCCATTATATTATGAATACTTTCAGAGAATCAGTAATCTTTTAACTTGTGGCTTTTTGTAGGCAAAAATTTTAGGGTACCGCATACTTTTTTAACTTCTCAAATAAAAAATAATGGGTTATTCAGTCAAATTGTAAGTACTTATGACTGAGTAGTACATACACTTTTTTGCATTCTAGTAGGCAAACTTTTTTGCTGGGATGCTTAAACTTATAATTTATTCAAATATTGTAAACAAAAATTGTTTTTCATTATTACAGTTTTCTTATTGAAACTGAAGTCAACGTGAACTGTCTTCACCAAAGTTCTAAATAAAATTTTTATTTATCAACTTTTTAAAACTTTTGAACTGTTGGTGAGTAAATTTTTATTTTCAGTGATAATTTTTATTGTATGTGGAGATGAATGCCACGTTTTGAAATAACTTTTTGTTTGTTTATACACTTTAATGCTTGCTTGCAATTTTGATAAGCTGTGTTTGAATGAAATGCTCAATTTTTGTTGACTTCTTTTTCCATATTCTAGAACACAGGTTTTTAAAAAAATGTGCCGGACATTTATTTCTGTGTATGTAATCGTATCATATTGACAATTTTTAAAGAATTTAGACGTTGCCCTAATATATTTGCATTCCATTTTTGATAAACAATGTTGTCGTTAGAATGGGGAAAAAGTGTATGATACAAAGGACTTAACAATATCGTTCATACAAATGTTTATATGAGTTACGTTTATCACCAAAGTGGATAAAATATATTTTAATTTATTCGTAAAATATTGTAGATGAGAGTGCAGTAGATACTTGTAAGCTTATTTCCGATTATACTTTTTTATACCCTTTACCAAAAAATGGTAAAAGGGTATATATAGGTTTGTCATTCCGTTTGTAATTTCTACAATATTAATAAGAGACACATAAAGTATATATATTCTGGATCCTTATGCATAGGGAAGACGAACAAGCGATGTCCGTCTGTCCGTCTGTCTGTACGGTTTTCCCAAGCTCCCAGAAGAGCTAGAGACTTCGTTCTTGGACTGGTGTGTCAGAAATTTTCCGAAAAATTTTGCTATTGAAAATCAGCAAAATCGAGCAGACGGTTTCAGAGCTGGAAAACTCAAACTCAATTTACCCATAGAAAATAACTACCGAAAACAAGTTTTTATTACTTTTTTATTAAATTAACTTATTTTATACTTCGGTATGAATAAAATTGGTATTTATAATTAAAAAAAATTTTAAAAATTTAACAAATTAAAAAAACATTTCCAGGGTTGGAAAACTTTAACTTTTTTCCTAATAATTAAACATATTTGATGTTTTAGGAAGAAGGCTATTTTCTCAGGAACGGTAAAGGCTACGGGTCTGAAATTTGGACAGTATATGTAGAACTTTGGTCGCTACAACAACAAATATATAAAACCTAAAAATTAAAGGGTGTTCCAAAATGAGTGACGAAAACTTTTAAAATCCTATGTAATATACATACAATTGTATGTATGTGTGTACATATGTATATTGACACTTGAAATTTGTAAAATTAGTGTATTTTTGTATAGATTACATCAATTAACACTAAAATTAAAAAAATTTATATTAAAGGGTGGTCCATCAGTTAATGCAATTTTGACTATGTAATTTTGAAAAATTGCTATATCTTGGAAACCGTAAGAGTTAAACTCTTGAAATTTTCAAAAACGGTCAAACTAAAAAATCCGAAAATTCTAAAATCGCCAAAAATTTTCAAAAATCGCCAAAACGAAAAAAAAAATCGCCAAAATAAAATAAAACGCTAAAATTAAAAAAAAACGTCAAAAACCGAAAAAAATCGCCAAAACAAAAAAAATGCTTATGTGAACAAAAATCGCCAAAATTAAAAAAAAAATCGCCTAAATGAAAAAAATCGTCAAAATTAAAAAAAAACGCCAAAAACCGAAAAAAATCGCCAAATCAAATAAATTTTGTATATTTGTAAAAAAAATCGGCAAAAATTCAAAAAATCGCTTATATGAAAAAAATCGGCAAAATCAAAAAAATCGTCAAAACGAAAAAAAATCGCCAAAATTAAAAAAGCGCTAAAAACCGAAAAAAATCGCCAAACCGAGAAAAAAGTGTCATAACAAAAAAACAAAATCCCCACAATGACAAAAATCCGCAAAAATCGCCAAAACAAAAAAAAAATGCTTAAATGAACAAAAATCGTCAAAAATTAAAAAAAATCGCTCAAATGCAAAAAAATCGCCCAAATCAAAAAAATCGCCAAATCGAAAATAAATCGCCAAAAATAAAAAAACGCCAAAAAGCGAAAAAAAATCGCCGAAACAAAAAAAAATTGCCTATATGAAAAAAATCGGCAAAAAATAAAAAAATCGCTTAAATGAAAAAAAGTTAAAATCAAAAAAATCGCCAGAACAAAAAAATCGCCAAAATTAAAAAGCGCCAAAAACCGAAAAAATCGCCAAAACGAGAAAAAACTGTCAAAACTAAAAAATTGCCAAAAAGAAATAAAAAACGCCAAAAAACGAAAAAATCACAAAAAAAAAAACTAATTGCCTATATGAAAAAAAAAATTGCAAAAAAATAAAAATATCGCCTAAATAAAAAAAAATTTTCAAAATCAAAAAAATTGCCAGAAAGAAAAAAAATCGCCAAAATAAAAAAAACGCCAAAAACCGAAAAAACGCTAAAACGAGAAAAGTGTCAAAACTAAAAAAATAAAAAAAAATTAAATATATAAAAAATAAAAAAATCGCCTAAATAAAAAAAATCGTCAAAATGAAAAAAATCGCCGGAACGAAAAAATCGCCAAATTAAAAAAACGCCAAAAACCGAAAAAAATCGCCAAAAACAAAAAAAAATTGCCTATATGAAAAACAAATCGACAAAATTTAAAAAGCACCAAATTAAACATAATGCCAAAAACCTAAAAATTGCACTAGAAAAAAAGTATGAATTTTTTCACAAAATGAATATGTACCTACATATCTCTGTGCTTATGTATGTATCTCTATACTACATAAGCGCACTTTGGTAAAGGGTATATAAGATTCGGCACAGCCAAATATAGCACTCTTACTTGTTTATTTTATATTTCTACTGACATGCGCTCAAAGACATAAATATGTTAAGTATTTACAATCACTTGATATTGTTTTTATAGGATTGATTAAAGTGTTAAATGATTGTTGTTTTTCTAAAGATAGTTGTTTGTTAAAGTCATATAAATATATGGATATTGAATGAAAATTTTGCTAGGCAGTGTTTTAAATAATATTTTGTTAAATCTCTTTTTAAGATTCATAAGGGACTGATGGTTCTCATGTCATGCTTTAAATAAACCTGTTTGTAACTTAAACAATTCGGCTTTTTCTGAATTCTTAAGATACATATTATTATTTTTTTATTAAAAGTAATTCATTTTCTGTATAGTACGTTACTAATAAAAAAAAAGAATTTAACTTAATTGATTCTAATAGTTCGATAATTAAATTAATTTGTTTGTCAATTTTTCTAGTATTAGTTATCAATTATCCATAGATGCTTTAGCCTAAAGCAAATTTTCCAAACCATACTGTAACCATTGTATATAATTTACTGAAAACAAACCGAAAATATTTATAACATTTACATTTTCAACAACAATATTCATTTGTTAACAACATATAACAATAATAAAATGGTTTTTCATATACTTCCACAACAATGTCCTAGATATGCTTGTTCCAAAACAATAAAAGTAGTAAAAAAAACACTTCATACAATTTTTATGGTAACAAAAACATGTGTTATTTAAATCCAGGAATAAAAACCATGAAGCATTTATGAAACAAACAAATAAAATGGAAACATATTTAAAAGGATTCGACAAACAATTCTTAAAGTCTTTCTATACGAGCAAATATATTTTAATTAAAAAGTTTTCAAGCAGAGGAGAATATATTTTTTTGCCAGAGCTTGTTACACAGAAAAAACTAAGTTTCGCTTTCAGTAAACAAATTCATTGAATCAGTAAATATTTTGTATGGATGCGGACCTACCAAGAAAGTTGTAGATTCAGATAACAATTTTGTAAAAATTTAACTGGAACAAATTTTTATTTTTAGTTAACTTATTATTGCATTAACGAAAAAAGTTAACCGAATATTAAAATATTTTCAGTGAAATATATTAATAGGAACAAAAAACTTTTTGTAGATTTTTGTTTGTTTTTCAACAAAATTTTTTTATAATTTACAGGCACATTCGCTAAAATTTTTCAAATTATAAGAAAATAAATTAACTGAATCAATAAAAATTCTTACCTATTTTAAAAAAAAAATTAATAAAACCTTTATTGTTGTCTTTTACATAAAAAAAAATTGGAACAAATAATTTACTGGAACAGTAACAAATATTTACTGAAACTAAATTTTATTTCATAACACACGTCTGTTTGATATTTTTTTGGGAATAGTTTTTTCTGTGTATCTATCATTAACGTTAATTATTGTTATTAAAATTTAACAAGAACCATGTACAACAAAATCAAGATTTTTCCAAAACAACAAGGATCTAACCTCTGATAGATTAAATAATAACATCGTTTACGAATTCTTGCGGCGAATACTTTGATAGAAAAAATAATTGATGTTCAGTACTATGAATTGCGTTAGAATAGCGTTGTGTAATTTATAAGTATTTGCATGATAACATACTCGGATGTGCATATGTATTTAAGTCAGTAACCCGCAAGCCATACCACAATTGTGGACAAGTAAATCACACATACGCTCTTTCATTTATTCATCACCGGTGTTGTTAGATAAGTCATTTTGACGATTTTATATAACAAATTTGTCAAATTGACGATTAAAAATTTTGTTTCAAATGTTCGATATATTTTGACGATTTCTATTTAATTACAGCATCAAATATTGTGTCTAAAGAAAAATATTAAAAAAATATTAAAAAAAAAATTTTAATATATGAAAAATGTTAATATATGATAAAAAGGGAAAGAGAAATGGAAAAAGGTACTTAGTTTCATCTACAGTAAGTATGCTATAGTGGATGACTTTTTGATTTCGACATGCAAGGACCCCTCATTTTGTGAGGTTCGGAAAAAATATTTGATCTGGCGGTCAGATGGGGTAAACATAAAGATATTTAACATTAATTTTACGTAAATACTTTTAGGGTAAAAAGCATCCATACATCAAAGTATCAACATTTTGTTGTCGATATACATACGTATGTTGATAGTCCTAAAATCCCATATTCCACCCAATCAAAATTAAATTAAAAACATTTTACGCTTACACAATATTCTTAAAAAAGAATTTAAGAGAAATGCACAGGGGCCGAAAATAATTATTATTCTTGAATTCAAAAACAAATCCAGAATGTACAAGGAAATATCATAGATATTTGTTTTCAATTGAATTTTTCAAAACTGGAATGATTTAAAAATTTTGGATTTTTATTTTTTAAGGAGAAATAATTGTTATTTTCTGCTTTAAAACAATCACCTTGTTGTCTTATATCTTCCAAAACAAATACTAGGGCCGTTATGCAGCTGTGGTCTTTCTGAAACCCAGATTGGAAATTTGTGAGAATGTTGTTATTTTCAAGATATCGACTCACCTGATTATGAACAAGTCTTTTAAAAACTTTTAAGAGGAACGGTAGGGTTGCTATCGGTCTGAATTCTGAATTTGATTTCTTTATTGGAATGATTCGAGCAAGTTTCCATATTTTGGGATAACAGGTGATAGTGAAAATCTTGTAAAAAACAAATGTAATAATTGGAAGAAGTTGCTGTATTAAAATCTTGAGAAACCTACGATCAATGCCATCAGCTCCTGTTGCATTAGATTTAACTGACAACAGATTAGAAAATACATCAATCTGGGTGACATTAGTGAAATAAAAGTTATTGTTTGGTTTATCATCGGTGAAGCAGTAGTAGTTAGAGGTAAAAAAAACTGTCCATGTAGAATATCTGCATCAATTTCACAAGACTCATGATTAGAAGATTTACCAGTTCCAATTTCTCGGATTGTTTATCACATTTTATTTGTGTTTGCTGCAGCAGAAAATTCATGTATAAAAAATCAGATTTGCTTCTCTTAATTAGCTTGTTAGTCATTTTGCGAGCAATTCAATATGATTCATACATTTCGGGAGTTCTGAAACGCTTCCTGAGAAAACCAATGTTTGCTATGTCTGTTAATGGTTTTCGTTCTCAATGGGATTGGACGATTATACAAATGGCTCACGCTGTGTTGCAAGAAATATATCATTAACAGAAACAATGTTATATATAATATTCCAATCAATGTTACAAAATTCTCGTTCTAAGATGGTATAGTCAATATTTTTTAAATCACGATAAGTAATAACTTGCGGGGGTACATACAAATTAAAATTCTACGTAATAAAAATAAGGTCATGATGTAAAAAACAAGAAGCTAACAGTTGATCATAAAGTAAGACCTTGGAGAGATCACAAAGAAGAGATCAAGAAGTGTACTACTCATCGCAGTAAAATGTGTGGCATTAGTTGTATTCGGCGAATGAAGACCAAGAGGATGCAGATTATCTATTACGTAAGAATCAGCTAGCACATTTGAATTAAAATCACTTGTAATAATGACGTCTTCATATTCAATATCAATTAGTCTGAAGAGTATTGAGAAATCTTTCAAAACAAATACGACTATTTGGTCTGTAAGTACAGCCCACTAATAATTTTCGACCCTCACAACTAGCTAATCTCCAGGAATAAAAGTTCTATTAAATTAACTGGTGTGTTGATATCAGCATCATCATTAATAAATGTAGATTTACTGATTACTTTAGCCGCAATTCCTTTTTTTCACATATATTGCCACAACCACCGTAACCGTTTCTATCAACCCGTCTAATACTACACCCTAATGAAGAAACCGTTAAATCTGAGAACTCAGGTTTAAACCATGTTTCAGATACGCAAATTGTGTCAATGCCGGAGCTTTCCAAAATGAAACCAAACTCATAAATTTTATTTTTCAAGCTTTGAGCATTGATATGACATATTTTAATAACACTTCTTTGATTGGCCAAGATTTTTACCATATTCGCTAGTCTGTCCCTAGAACAATCTGCTAGTTGTTTATTTTCATTTATATAAGTATGAGTAACGCACGAATGATCAAGATTGCTGGAAAAAGTTAAAATGATTTTAGTAAAAGCCTTAAAAAGGCTTTTATAAACTATTAAGGCTTTATAGTCTTAATAGTTTTTATAGATAATGCTGCTTATTTTTAATGTATTATTATATAATTTACTGTAAAAACAAAAGAGTGGGACAAAAAGTGGCAAGGCAGTAGAAAAAGTGGCAATTATGCCACATTAGTAGGTCAAACGGTCACGGTGGGCCATTTTAATGTAGCTACTATGATGATATCAACCTGTGGACATTCCGCTAAAGACATAAATATGGTGGACAAAAATAGGGTCGGATCACTCTTTTTATCAAATTTAGATATGACTATCAAAAAAATACAATGAAAAAATGGCTGAGGCGCCAAAAGGGTGGACATCTATGTTCATACATTTAGAATAATATTATGGAACACTTTAAGCCTCTAACTCGAAAATAAGGGAAAAAAGAGACTTTAAACGGAAGAATTAACTCTTAAAGACTAATTTCGTTTAGTGGCTAACTATAAGTTCATAGAACCAAATACAAGAAAATGACAAAACTTAAAATCAGGTCCAAATTACTGCACACGTTATCAAATGATACTTCGAAATATTTCAATAGAGTTTATATGGAAATATTTTTAAATTTCGAATCGTATCGAATGCCGAAATTCGCCCCCAGTTTTAAAAACTTATCATAAGATTTTCTGTGTATATTAAAAAAAAACGTTAAAACATTTATTTGTCAAATATTTGGACAATGTGAAGCTTGTAATAGGAAATTTTATCTTAATAATGATTAACAGTTTCGTCGAGATATTAATTTTTTTTGAAAAACGTTTTCACTTTAAAAAAGAAAAAAATTTGAAATATTTAAACATATTTAAACATTTTATTTGTTGATGTTAATCACATCTAAATGCATTTCGTTGCTGCTTAAGCAAACTCATCAGTAGATTTCAACTCAAAAAAAAAATACAGAACCCCAAATAAAAATTAAATATTGAAATAAATATTTTATTATGTTAAAATATTTCTTAGTGATAGTGAAATAAATTTAAGTTTCTTGAAACTTTTCTGCAATTCAACTGTGTCACAGACCCGAAAATTTTCCAATATTTGACTTGAAAGAAAATGAAGAATAAAAAGTGCAGCTTCTATAAATTTGTTGACTTTTTTCTTAAAGTTTTGTGCAAATTTGATATGTAAATGCAAAACGAAGAAATAAAAAATAAAAATAGATTTTCTATTGCAAACTAAGTACATGTACATACATGTGTATGTATGTACATAAGTAGTTAATGCTGGAAAAGTTTTTCAAAATCCCATTTGATTTGTTTTATTACTGGTTAGCAAGCACTTTTACATACTCGTGCAACGTTTGGAACCCACAATCCACGGTTTGTAAAACATTTTGTTAATTTTATTTTAGTTTCCTGTACTTGCAATGCAAAGACTTATTAAAGTCTGTGTGTGTGTGTGTGTATGAGACGGAGATAGAGTATGTGTAACAAAAAGTGTTTATGTATGTGTCGTAGAAAATACATATAAATTTTTATATGCTTTTTTAGAAGTTGTACATTAATTTACATAGTTTCTAGAGCAATGTGTCCATGGTCGTAAAATGTTGCTAGTCGGCTTTAAATCCTTATTTTACATGAGCTTTTGTATGCCATTGTCTGGCGTTCAGCAGAGTTATATTTTTCTTCCTTATTTTTTATACTCCTAAAGTAACAAACAATATGCATAGTAATACATTTCAGCAAAATAAGAAAAAAAAATGTCAACCTCAACTACTGGCGTGTAGTAGTGGAATACCAAACAAAAGCAGCAGCAGCAGCAGCAGCAGCAGCAATGAAAAACACTAATGCAGCAGTTTGAAAAGCACATACTCGTACATACATTAAAAATAAATAACTGGCAGAAAATATCAATGATAAAAAAGAATGCAACAACAAAGTTTTAAAACTTGTAGAAAACGTTGTAGACAGCGTGTTTTCATTTTATGCGAATTTGGCTGGCACTTCAATAAAAATCTTACAACAAAACAAAACAAAAATTTAAATAATCACACATATTGTTGCTACAATAGCAAACACTTATGCAGCATGTGTATTTGCATACAAGTGGACATTGTTAGACCACATGCAATGGCGGCAAAGGAAATAAAAGACGAAAGAAGACATCAACATATCGTTCATCTACTGGAGACGATTCATTTTCTATGTATTACAATGTGTAAATGAACGGTAGCACCACACACACAGCCAACACATATGGCTCTGAAAAGTGGTTGAGTATTAGTAGTGGAAGGTGTAAATATGTTGACTAAAATAGGCAAAAATTTTGATATTTCATTACAAGATGAGGCAGGCCAACACTAACCAACGAAACGTTCATTCAGCCGGCCTTAGGCAGCCATCTAGATGCAGATATTTTATGCAGCCTGTCATTGTTTATGTCTTTGGGTTTGAAGTCAATTGCTTATGTATTTGTGTGTGCATTAGTACATGTGCTTTTTTACATGCACGTGTGCCGGCATATACACTGAAAACAAAAGAGGTTAATTTTTAAAAGGAGATATTTTCAAGTTTCTTCTTTGAAACAGAATAGAACTGAATTTACATTATGAAATTTTTATGAAATTAATTGCACGGAGAAGAAAAATTGTAATTATTTTCTTTTTGTCAATCGATTTACACTAACATTAAATCCATTAAACTTTCTTTAATTATATGTGGTATATAAAAAATATGTAATCAAATACAAAAATATGAATAAAAAATATGAAAAAAAAAAATTAAAAACTCTGTTACCAGAATGCTCCCTGTCGCTAAAATTACAATTACGGATAATAGAGGCCTAACTGTATATGTATGTACGTATAAGTATAAAAATGAATTTACACTATCCAATTTATCATCACATTGTTTTATTAAAACAAAAACTCAAAAATGTCACTTTTTTCAGCGCTCTCAAAATTTACCGACCTAACAAAGGACACACAACAGGTTTACGAAAAATGTTCTTACTATTTCAACATAATCTGAAATCGAATCGTCACATCAAGATAATTTCGTGTTACATCAATCGTATAAACGTAGTGGCATCATGATATAAAGCTCAGTTAGCCGACTGTAGTGGAATGTAACTGCAACGGTAGGAAACAGCTGATCGATATTGTTATATGAAAATTAGTTTACTTTACACTACATCTATGTAACCTTTTTCATCACTTTTCACATAACAGTGTTGACCAGTTGTTTCCTACCGTTGCAGTTGCATTCGGCTTACTGAGTTAATACGATTACAAACATATCGCAATTAAGATTCACAATAGTTTTTGAGTTCCACTGCACACTGAATAGTACATTAAATTCTCAGTAGCTGTAGAACTGCTAAAATAATTAAGAAATGTAATTGAATTTTATAAATGGCTCGTTTACTCAAAGAAAGTCATAACTCAAACTAAAATTGTATTTACATAGTTTTACAACTACAATTAAGAGTCTGAACACAATGTAACGATTAAAAACGCAGTGCGGAGCGGAATAAAATTAAAATCTATTTTATTTTCATTGCGGACTTTCTTATTCTCTCAATTTTTGACACTCTTTCTCTTGCTGACGTTGCCGTAGTTTTTGAATAATTGGCTGTGTTCACAACATTATTATAAAAAAAAACATGATTTCTAAGTTTAAATATTTTTGTCTTATAAATATATCTTCGAATGTATAATGTTAATAATTTTTTGTTTTTAGTTATAAAAGTTTATGCACAAAAAAATTAATAAAAATTAAAAAAAAACAATGATAAGTATTCCCGTCGACGTCTTCCGTTGTTATTATGTTTATTTTTCTCTCCCATAACGAGAAATCGCACCGCACCGCAAACATTGTGTTTAGACTCTAAAGCTGAAAAAAAGTCAGCCAATGTACTAAAGTAAGAAAATTATTAAGTTCTTGTTTCAACTTTGTTATTTTTTGAGCTTCTCATTTGTTTAAATGAAAGTTTATAACATAATAACTCTAGTTGTTCTAAGAAATTTTTGGGTAAAGGTTCCCTGAGGATTTGCATTAGCAATAGCGAGATGGACATAAGATCCAGCTAAACCTTTAAATAATAGATTACATTGTATTTATAATAAAAAATATTTTACTGAGCAAGTAAAATAATAATTTGGAATTATTAGTGCGTTAATAAATGTTAAACTAACCCCCTTATTCTGCACTTTGTGACAAATGAAAAATTTATAATAAATGAAAATTTTTATATTTTAAACAATGTAAAAATTGTCATTTGCTATAATTGTTATTTTGTCACAGAGCTTAGAACAAGGTTCTTTAATTGGATTTTTTTTTAATTTTTTTGGGTCAATAATGCAAAATTTATTTTCATAACTTTTTTATATTGTGTACAAATTCCTTAAAAATATCTTGTTCAAACAACTCCTGAAAGCAAAATAAAATTTTCGGGCAAAATTATTGGTTAAATTGAAAACTTTAAACTCGTTTTTAGTTCTGATGTTGTTTGACTAAATGAGCGATATGTAAATATGGAAACGGTATTGTTATTTTATTTAAGTTCACGTGATAGCCAAGAAGATGATAAAAAAATATTGATGATACGGAGCAATTTATTGACACTATCGAATACAATGTAAAACACTTATCCATTAAAGCTTCATTGCGGCTTTCTAAAGCGGTTCTGTTGGAGCGAAAATGTTTTTTATGCGTTCTGGATGAATAAAATTTAAAATAATCGAATCCTTTAGCTGCATGGCTGTAGTTTTGCCTGGCACGTAATTAAATTTAATTTAACGCGTAGTAAAATAGCGCGTTTTAGCAATTTATAGTTGACAAGGCTGTGACAATTCTCAACGATTTCATTTTACGTATAATGCAGAACATACCTGCATATTTAATCTTGGGTAAAAGTTACATAATCATTAAATAAAATATTTTTATATTCGTATTTGGCATATTTTCTGCAGAACGAGTCTTTATGTTATGATTCGGTTGCAATAAACGATTATTGGTAGAAAATTCACTCGTACAGAAACGTTTACATCACATTTTTAGGGTTCCGTACACCAAAGGTGAAAAAAGTAACCCTATTGTTTTCGCTACGCTGTCCGTCTGTCCGTCTGTCCGCCACACGGTAATTTCTCAGGAACCGTAAAAGCTACGGACCTGAAATTTGGACAGAGTATGTAGAACCTTGGCCACTACAACAACAAATACATGAGAATTAGAAATTAAAGGGTGATCTAAAACGAGCGACGAAAAATGTTAAAATCTCATGTAATATACATACAATTGTATGTACATACGTATGTATATTGACACTTGAAATTTGTAAAATTAGTGTATTTTTATATAGACTACAACAATAAACATTAAAAAATTTAAATTAAAGGGTGGTCCATCAGTTAATGCAATTTTGACTATGTAATTTTGACAACTTGCTATATCTTCGAAACCGTAAGAGGTAAACTCTTGAAATTTTCAGAAACGGAAAAACTAAAAAATCCGAAAATTATAAAATCGCCAAACCGAAAAAAATCGCTAAAACCTGAAAAAAATCGCCAAACATTAAAAAAAAATCGTCAAATCAAAAAAAATCGACAAAATTAAAAAAAATTCTTGCACTAAAATAAATCGCCAAATTCAAAAAAATCGCTTAAATGTAAAAAAATCGCCAATATGAAAAAAACGCCATAAACCGAAAAAATCGCCAAAACGCGAAAAATGCGCCAAAACCAAAATAATTGCTTATGTGAAAAAAAATCGCCAAAATGAAAAAAAAATCGTCAAAATTAAAAAAATCGCCAAATTTAAAAAAAAATTGCCAAAACGAAAAAAATCGCCAAAATTTAAAATAAACGCCAAGAATTGAAAAAAATCCTCAAAACGAAAAAAAAGTGCCAAAACTAAAAAAATCGCCAAAACCAAAAAAAAATCACCTATATGAAAACAATACCAAAATTAAAAATAATCGCCAAAATAAAAAAATCGCCAAAATAAAAAAACGCCAAAATTAAAAGAAAACTTCAAAAACCAAAAAAAAATCGCCAAAACGTGAAAAAAGTGCCAAAACTCAGAAAGCGCCAATAAATTTAAAAAAACGCCCAAACTAAAAGAACGCTTAAAACCGAAAAAACCCAAAAACTAAAACAATGTCAAAACTATAGTTTATATTGTTCGTATTGAATTACATATCTCGTGCCCGTACGGAACCGTTCGTGCGCGGGCCAAAGTCGCACTTCACTGAATTTATTTATTTTGGCCTCAATAATGTGAATAATAATTTTTTACGCAATGATTGATATACTCATTGTCACTGCCGGTCAAATGATAAGTAAATGGACTGTCACTCTTACTGCAAAAAGTTTTGCCTCAAGCTCCATATACTGCAGTTCCTGCCCTTTCCGATAGAGAAAAAACTCTCACTGGAACACAATTTACTTCAGAAGAGGGTATACCAAATTAGTTTGATACGTTTCAAACTTAAAGAAATAAGCAGATCCTGTACACCTCTTTACATGCAGAAACATAAAAAAGACCAGAACTAATCACTGCCAAAAAAAAAACAAATCTTCCCAACCTAACCTAATGGCTGACAATGCTTTAAATAAATGTATATTGAATCATTGTTTCAGCGCAAATGCTAAAAAGTTGTCAATATCCTGCATTTTTTATTTACACATTCCACAAACGAGCATTACCTAATCCTAAATTAAAGTTTTCCAACTGGTCTCAAAAATTGTTATTGATGAGTTCTTGATTTCATCCACTTTACATCACGTCATTTTTCTATCAGATTATAGAACAAATCTTGGCAAGGTTTCTTAATTTCCTTACAAAATATTAAGCTAACTTTTAGTGAATTCGACTTGTAACAGAACAGATATTTATAAAAATGGGGCAATGCGACTGGAAAATTTCTAATATTTTAACTAACAAAAAAAAATATATGTACAGAGTATCCGCTATACTACTCGCAGTAATTCCATTGCAATCCTGGCCATTCACAGTTAACGTTACGCCATTTTCATTTTCAAAGAATTGGATCCAATGACAGTGACATCAATCTGTCACCTTCAATAGATGCAAAGTGACTGATGAATAATTTGAGGGTTTTCAATTGCCCAGAACGGACTATTCTGTTTATTATTCAAATGAAAATGTGCCTCGTCACTCATTATAACTTTTTCATGAAAATGGGGTATGTAATGAGCGAGCTGTTTTCATGATTAAAGCACGTTTATTTATCGAATATGTTTCCATAATAAACTTCCCACGTATCTTCTTTACGACTGCCAAACTCTCAAGACTAATGTTTACCAAAATGGCTGCAAAACAAAGTAGTACGGTTTAAAGTGCGATTTATTGGTCAATCGACCGCAAAATGATGTGCTTTAATTGAAGCAAGAGTTATGTGTACAAATGTGCGGGTTGCAGGAATAAGTTGCCAAATTTCATTAGAGCTTATTCCATTATAACAGTAACAATAGAAAAAGGAAATGCACCCCAATGAATCAATAGAGATGGATACCCCACTGTCAGAGATGAGCTTCTTCGCCCTTACCTGTACTCGGTCAAGCAGCGCCAAAATAGACTTTGAAGCGCCGGCCCATTCAAGAAAGTTGTATTCCATTTTCAGTCTAATGTACTCGTAGTTGGTATAAGTAATAAGAAGATCAGATGGGATGATGTATCGCTTGCACCGTTTCAAAAATCCTAGGCACTTGAATGCTTCCTTTGAGACTTGAAAAATTAGTTCAGTCCATCGAACATCACATTGAATTTTCATGCCAAGAACATCAAGAGCTTCTGATTTCATATTATTTATACACCTCTTACTCATAGAAGGAGCAGCATTTTCGGTCATATATCTATGAGTAATCATACAACATTGGGTCTTACAAGCGTTTAAATCGACCCCATTCAGAAATTTTTGTTAAATCATAGTGTAATGTATTAACCATAATTTGGTTTGGTCTATTTAAAGTAACATTCACAACTTGTCAATTTGTTTTGTGGTACTCCTGAATTTACCTTGAACTTGTCTCATGAGATCGCATCTATAACACCTCTTATTGTGCGGTCCCTGAGAAAACTCGAGAGCAATACATTTCACTTATTCATCTAAATTAAGTTATCTGAGTGTACGTCCAGTTTATTTGAGATTATGTTTACATTTTTCTAAAGTTTTAAGCACAATGTGCTTAGTTTATGTAAAATGCAAGAAGTTTCGCCACAAACAACAAACCTCACATAAGCATATAAACTCTAAATGGACAAACACACACATGATGTTATTTGCTTTATAATACCAAAACTGCAAATATGCATGAGTCCAAATACAAAAGCAGCATTAAAACTCATTCCTTAACATGCACTTTTCTTCCATTACAATCAGGATACTCGTACATTATTGCATTATACTACGGCTGTATCCTTTAAACAAAATCTTTAACATACGCAAGTGTAAGTACCTACAAACACATGTAAAAGCAAATTTGAATGTATTCAGAAGCCCTTTTGTATGGATGTGTGAGCCTGTATGCCTGTGTATATGTGTTTGTAGGTTTTGAGTGGTATTTTCAAAAGGAACATTAACTTTAATGAAATATGCAATACAAAGGCTTTATAAAGCTAATATGTATATACAAGTGTCTGCTTTTATATGTACATATAAATAAGCAAAACTCTAGATGTATGTATGTGTTTGCACATATGGACGAATTATATGGAATATTTTCACATATACAATCTCATATTATTATACGAGTACTCATACGATTTATACGATTTGCATTTCAGCCTAGGAGAACTTTTTCAATTCGTGATACTTTTTTATTGTTTTTATAATTTTTTTTCTTTCGCTTTTGAAATAATATAATGGAACACTCATCATCCTCGAAGCCTGACCAAACATGAGTATTCCTGCCATCATCTGTCTTTGTTGATTGTTGGCTTCTATTTTCAATTTAAATTTTTTTTCGTCTGTATGTTTTAAAATATCCTTTAAGCTGTTGTTGAAGAGAAAGATTTTATTTACATTTTTAAATTTATCATCAGAATTGTTCCATCATTAAGCTGCAGCAAAAGAACATTGTGGAGATTGCAACAAGAGCTTAACTGAAAAATGTGTTCAGTGGATATTTTGGGATTAATATAATGGTGCAGGCCTAAAGATTTATAAAAGCTGATTAGATCTTGGAATTTAATTATAGATAACATTTTTTTAAAACTGTTGTAGAAAACTTTTAAAATCAACTCACGATTCTAATTGATCCTAATCTGATTGGAAGAAACTTGCAGAACTTCAAAACGTTAAAAACATGATCATAACTCGCCTTTTAAAAATCAGGGCAAAATCAGTAACTTTATGTTTTTGAAATCGAGATGTTTAGTAGTGTAGTAGTGTGTAGTACATAACATATATTTTATGTTATGGAAAGAAAGGTTTGGTATAAAAAAATAGAAAAATAAAAACCACAGCTCTAAAGCTGGAAAATTTTCTTGGATTTAATATCCATAATTAAATATAACTAATCCTCCTATTTTCTTATTTCTTTTTTTCTTTAATTACTAAACATATTTGAAAATTTTTTTAAAGAAGTAGATGGGTCTGAGCGGGAAAAATATAAAAAGATGATTCCAGGGTTGGAAAATTTAATTTTTTTTGTATATAAAAGTAACTAGGTCATTTTTTTTTGTTTACAAATTAAATGTACTTTATGTCTTAGAAAGAAATAGGAATAAATAATTATAAAAATAAAAATCATTGCTTCAGACCTGGACAACTGAAGCTTTTTCTGGCATATAAAACTAACTAAATCAAACTTTTGGTAATTAAAAAAACTCTATATTTTAGAGAGAAATAAATTAATATTAAAAACTAGAAAAATCAAAATTATGGTTTTAGGGTTGGAAATTAAAAATATAATTTTTCGTTAAGTAAAAAAAAAAAATTTTTTTCAGTTAAGCATATTTCATGTCTTAGGAAAATCTTTACTAAAGATTTTTTATATTTGTTCGATTTTTATATCGATATCTAATTTTTATATGGATATCACTTAAATACAAACGCAGGTTTGTGCCACGTTCTTACGAGTTCTTATTAATTTCTAGTAAAAGGAGATTGAAATAAAATCTATCGCTAAAGAACAGTGATGACTACAATATTAAAGGAAAGGTTCATTTCATTTCCCTGAAAACGATCCTTTTTGCTGAACAAAATCGTAACGATTCTTTAGGAATATGTATGGAATGGGATATTTCAATTCAGACACTAAACAGTTATGCAACATCAAAGAGGCACAATACTAATACAAAGACCATGTTAGGATTATTTAATAGTTTTTGAACACCGTGAGAGTAAAAAAACCCCAATTTTTTGGTATTGTATTGACGTAGCGCCGCTGTTAAGATTTTTAATTATATTCATTAATTTTAGTTTAAAAACTTAATTGATATTATTAAATTGTTCATGGGTGAAAACTTAATTTGTTTCTTAAATAATATTACAAATATTTTAATTGATATTACAAAATTATTCGTATTAATTTTTTGTGTTTAAATAGAAACTTCTTATCATTTAAATATTCGGCATTTCATGTAATTTTGTTAACTTATTCTATCTCATATAAAATTTAAAAAAGTGTAGTTACGTGATATTGCATTTCAGCTATCGATATGTAAACATTTTTTTCAATTAACTTGAATTTAATTATAGTTTTCTTTTTAATGGTTTGTAATCGAATTTCCACATTTGACCCTAAAAACAAAAATATTTTTTTTACTATTTTCTTAAATTGTCTGCAATTGTACTAATTCAGACAATCACTAATTCTTTTTATTAAATCTTTAAACTTTATTACCATAAACAATTGAGAAATCTGTCCTCATAAATGCCATTAAGTACAAACACTTAAAATGTACTTTTATATTATTTTATTTGGTTGTTGTTGTTATTGTTGTTTTCTATGTGCAACACAAATCTCTTAACTATAAGTACATTTGCCATTGTGTGTTTGCATTTCTTTGCCAGTGAAGCGTGAGAAGGGAAGGAGGTGTACTCGTATTTTATTACTCGCACAATATAAACAACTTCTTAAATTGTTGGCAAAATTCCGAACTTTTGAACTTGATGCAATAAAAAACCTCATACAACTACGTGAGATAATTCCAGCTGGTGAAACGGGCAAAAGAACATACATACATACATACATACGAACGAAAGAGGCGAAGCAAATGTGTGTGGCAAATGCCAACAAACACTTTCTACTTTAATAAAAAATATAATTTTTTTTCTCCACTCTATGGAATCATTTAAAAAAAAGGACCATCCTGCTTGGATTTGTAACGTAGTTGCTTTGTTTTATTTTATTTATTTATATGCAAGAGGAGAAAAAAAGAATTAAAATTCACCTTCCTTCCAGCAAACAATAAAGATGAAAAGAGATGAAAATTTTAAGTGGTTGTAACTGCCAACATGCCCGAAAATATAAAAGAGCAAAAGTACAACAACATCAACCCCAACAACAACAAGAAAAGTTTACCAGACATCACACACAGAGCAGTAGTAGCAAGAACAAAAACACAAGATTGTTTCAAACAAAATCTTTTTGTTATTTATCAAGGAGTGAGTGGGTGGCTGTGTGTGAATGCTTTTGATTGTGCATGTGTTTTTATGTCACACTTCGTGTTCATATACACTTCATAGGAGTACATTTCGTATGCAGAAGACAAAGTGAAAAGTCAGAAAGCAAAAGTGCCCAGTTTAAAGTATTTAAAAGTTTTTTTTAACAAAACACAACAAGGAATTTAACCATTAAGGAGCTGCAGTTGCTGTGGGCTGGCTGGCTGACTTTTGAAAAGACAGCAAATGAAAGTCCTTACTTTTGTGGGGGGGGGGGGGTGGGGAGGAAGTCAAATGTTAGACGGTTTAAGTAACTAACAAATATGCCATATTGTATGCCAGGCGACAAAGTTCTTTTAACTTTTTGTACAAAAGAATTCTTTTTCATATCCCTACATCTCAGCGGGAAATTCATTAAATTAAACAATTGTGCTGCGCTAATATGCAGGCTGTTGTGAGATAAATTGGTTTTTGGGAAATGTTTGTACCTACTAAAAAATTTTAAGTGTGTTTAAGTGTTGTAAAGTTTTATTTTTTATACTATTTAATGAAGATATTTACGGCCTGGCCCACGATATCAACAGAAATTGTTCGATTGATAACTTGTCTTCAATACTATAAATAAGAAAATTGGTTATTGTTTTTAATGCATATAATCGATGGAAAGTTTTCGTTGGACATCGTACAAACATATTAAAACAAATTATTTTATACTTTTTAACTAAATTATTTTGCAAATTTCATTTTCCTCATGTTAAAAATGCTGTTATCCTTTAAACTTTTTCACCCATGATTTAAATGCATAGATTCAAGGCCCTGTCTGTTCATACATGTATACGTAATATCAGTTCAAATATTGCTCATACGCACCCAAACTTTTCATAAATAAAGAGGTCAATTACGAGTATGAATAAAATTCCGCGAGAAATGTTTCCCGGGAAACAGTTTCAAACACAACATTTAATAGGGAAAACAAAAAAATTTTAATTAAAAAAGGGAAAAATTTCTTGCCCTGAAACAGTATCTGATAAAAAAAAAAAATTCTCAAGAAGTCATTAAAATTTAGAATTTGCCATCCGGATGTAGTGCACATTTGGATCGACTTAAATAATTATTACCAAGGCTTGTCTTTGCAAGAAGACCTCTATTACATATTCTCATAACCAAATTTAAATAGAATTTTCTGTTTTGCAAACCATCATGATATTTTCCTTTAAGAAAGAAGTTAAAAAAATGCCTATTCCTGCAACTAGTTTCTATTTAAACGAATTTAAATGCAAAACTACCCAGCCAAAAAATTCAAAATAGGTAATCGGGTTTGGAATTAAGCATTATTGGTGGAAGCTCTCCAGTACAGGATTACCCGCTTAATATTTTTAAAAAGGCGTGAGACAAAAATAATCGAATCTTATTTATTTGGCAACTTTTTCACGTAATCTATTTAATCAAAAAAAAAATCATTCTCCTCATTTAACAACTTGTACCTCATTTTTTTAAATTTTAGCTAATGTGATTTGTAAGCGAGTAATGAAATTTGGTAACCAGAAAAGTAAGTCATTATATGGAAACTAGTTCTGATGGTAATGTTTAATTTTTTGCTGGGTATAGTTTTATGTAAATTTCTGTAAACTGTTAAAAAAAAATTAGATGGAAATTGATTCAGTAATTTCTTAAAAAAAAATCCATTTTAGTAAGTATTTTTTAAAACTATAACATTCCAGGGAAACAAAGCAGAATTAGTTTCAAAGGTTTAACACACTTTCATTGCATAACAATCACTTTTTTTGTATAAAAAATTATTATAGGCAAGCATTTAAGAGCATAATATTTAGATGTTTCACCAGAAATATACCTAAAGGGTGATCCAAGTAGAGATACTTTTTTCAATAACCTTTTTTGATAGATCACGTGTGGTTCGTGTCATGTATTTTTGTTCAGTATTGTTTTGGATTTCATAATGGAAAGACTTACGCCTGAACAACGACATTGCGTCGCTCTATGGACTCTTGAAAAGTTCCAAGAAGATCCGACGTTTTCGAGGCAAATTTTGTTTGCAATGAAGCCGATTTTTTGCTCAATGGGCATCTAAAGCAACAAAATTTCCTCATCTGGGACGAAGAGCTACCTAAATGGATTCAAGAACTGCCACTTCATCCAGAAAAAACAACGGCTTGGTATGGTTTGTGGGCCCACTATTTGATGCCTGAAATTGAAGCTCGTGATCTCAGCGCCATTTGGTTTCAGCAAGATGGCGCCACTTCCCACACATCGCATGAATCAATGGATTTATTGAGAGAACATTTCAGTGAGCACATAATTTCATGTTTTGGGCCGGTCGATTGGCCACATAGATCGTGTTATATCACACCGTTAGACTTTTTCCTTAGGGGATATGTAAGGTCTAAAGTTTATGCGTGCAAACCCACTTTGATTCAAGCCTTAGAGGAAAACATCACGCGTGTCAGTCGCCAGTTACCTATCAAAATGCTCGAACGAGTCATCGAAAATTGGACTCAACGGATGAATCATCTGACGTAGCAACGGCCAACATTTGATAGACACAATCTTCAAAAAATAAATGCCAAAGAGTGTTGTTTCAAATGAAAATAAACATTTTCCATTAAATTTGAAATTTCTGTTTTTTTTTTCTTTAAAAAAGTAGGGAATCTTGAAATGGATCACGCGTTAATTGGAGCTGATTGAATCAATGTGTGTCCATTTATTGCTGGGATGTAAGAAATACTGAAGTATGTATATTTCTTTGACATTCAAAGCCAATTTCACTAATTTATTTCAATATAAATTGATATTTAATTAAGTTAGTGAAATTGGCTTTTTCAGCCTTTAATGTATTATCGAAATAGATGCAAGACCAAATACAGATGCTTGTTTTGCAAGGATTTTTTGTTGAGGCTTTTAAACTTATTTTTATGTATTTGTGATTCTCAATAACATATTGAGAGCCTTTTTATAAACACACGAAATTTCTTAGCTTATTTAAAAAAAAAAGCAATCATTCTGAATACAATAAAAATGAAATTTAAGCAAATTTCTAGTTTTCAAAATGAAAAAAGATTAATTGTTCTCTAAACCAAATTTACATACTCGTAGTCATACTCGTTCTTAAATCGAATAAACATACCTGTTCGAAAGAAAATCGAATATGGTATTATTCCAATAAATCACTGAAGAAACATCAAAATAGGTTTGCATTACTAATTTGCGGCCTTTAATTCCAAATTATAACCAAATAACATGCAGTTTTAAATGTACCAAATTGATTGCAAAAACACTCCAACGTTTGTTTCCATTTTACTCCAAGAATTAAGAAAAATTATTTGTATGAAGAAAAGCACTTTTTCTGTCACCGATTTATTTTTTATTTACAATGTGATTTCTTTCATTAACAACTGACTTCGGCGTTCAAATATTTTATTCAACGTAATTGCGAATGTCACCAAATCGAATAATTTGTAAACCATCAAATAAACATCTACTCGTTTTTAAAAATTTCTCGTTTTGGAAAACGACTTGATTTACAGAACGGACCCGATAACTTTTATTTTGCTTTACTCAACGTTGCATTTGTTTTTCATGTATTTTCTTATTCAATGATGTCTAGCACAAAAATATGACAATTTAATATAACTTAAAGATCATAATATATTATCACAGATTTTTAGCGAACGATTTATATCATTGTCAATTAATTCGCAGAAAAAAATAAGTTTAATTTTTGATAACAAAAATCTCGGTATTTAATCATTTTAATTTTCGAATTTCCTGTGATATAGAAAATAGAATAACATTTTTTTTTCAGTAATATAAATATTTGAATTAATAAAATATATTATCAATAATTTGTAATTTTGTCAATAAAGAAATTTAATGAATCAAAAAAAAAAGTTGTTGACTGAAATTTTATTTTTAGTGATAATTTTTATTGTGTGTGTGTGGGATGGAATGTCGCATTTCACAACCCCTTATTGTTTGCTTTACCTTGGCTGCTATTAAAACTAAGTGTGTTTGGGATGAGTCGAACCGGCTATCTCTTGATTAATAAACTAACGCACTTACCACTCAGCTAAAGAGCAAATCGCTGGTTGGTTACGCAAATAATGAATACACGTAAAACATGATTTCTTTTGTTTCTTATAATATAAAAATAACTTTGTTAAGCAAAAAAAAACAAGCCACGCCGTTTTTCGGCTTCTTGTCCGAAATTACACGCAAACAACACGAGCAATACGAAAAACAACAACATCGGCACATGACCACGTTGAGTCAATCAACAAGCAAGCAAACCACCAAAACAAACAAATTAAATTAATTGATATTTTAAAATGCGTGGAATTAATAAATACAATATTCAAGTTAATGACAAATATTGTTGAAATTCAAAATTTTATTCAATAACATGGTTTTATTGAAAATATTTCTTGTCTATTTTTTTCTGTGTTATTTTTAAATTTATTATCATAAAAACTGGACTACTCTGTATCGTTATGAACAACAAATATATAAATAAATAAATAATTTGGTACATCACAACACCAAAGCAATGGTCAACTTAATCTTCTTATCACAGATCTTCAACTAATTTAAGTTATTGCTATTAAAGTTAGTTGAATATCTGTAATAATAGGATTATCAGCTCTAGAGCTCTCGCTAAATATTTACATAATTAATCTCTTTACCATGTGCTTTTATGTATATCTTATAGCAACTGATTTCAAATGGGGTCCACATCAGTCATCCAAAGTGTCCGCGTAGGTATGAACTTTTATAATCAAACTTTGAATCAAAATAAAAAAAAATGTTTTTGTCTTTCACTTTTTTGGATTTTTAATTCAACTTAAAAAAACATTACACAGCTTTACAAATTTTTAATTTGGAAATATACAAAGAATGCCACACACTTATTTCTGATAAGAAATGGTTGAGATATGGCACCTTAAATTTTAAATTTTTTTAATTTACGCCGAATGTAGTGTGTGAGCAATGAAAGTTAAAATATTGTCGTTTCACAAAATCCTTAACAAAAACTTTATTTTTCATCAATTTTTTTCAAGTTACGCTTAAAATGTTGGTAATTAAATAAACTATTTGGTAAAAAAATAAAATATTCCAGATCTTTACTATAACATAAAAAAAACGAAATTAAATGAAAATTTTTGAAACAAACATAAAAAATAGGCAAATTTTTAACTTTGAGGTGCCATATCTCAACCATTTCTTGTCAGATATAAATTTGCAGCATATTCACGGAAAAGAAATTCAATTACCTTTCCAACAATATGCGATCTATCTCGATCGAACTTTTGCGTTGGGCTTCACAAGGGTTTGAGTGGGACGATATACCGAAAAACACAAAAGTACCGTTATCTAAAAAATAGTACTTAGAAAAAAATTACAGCGTTTTTCCTGTTCAGGAAGTCCCAATTAACTTATCAAGGCATATGGCGTTCTTGGTATTTTTTGGGTGTAAGCCAGTGTTATACATTCTTAACTTTTAATGGAGTTTGCGACAAAAAAAATTACAAGTTTTCCGTGGACAGGAATTTGGTGGGATCACCACCATAATTTTGTTTTAGTTTAAATGGCTTAGAGCAAATTTCCTTGTTGTCTTATTAAAAGCTGTAGTCAAATTTTATTGACTATATTAATGCATTTTTGCTTTTAGTGTAATGTATTTCACAAATCGACCTTGCCCGAAGCTGATGGGACGAACCTTATTCTCCTTATATAAAAGTATACTCGTCTTTTTATTTTAAGAAACAACTTTGACTTATATTCTTTAATTGTACTTCTTTATTTTTTTATTTTTTTTTCGTTTTTCCTTGGTAAATGGTGACTTTGGCTAAATTTTACTTTTTGCCAACTTTATCCTATATCCATTACAACTTTTTTTTTGGCTGCTGCTGTTGCTACTGCTAACAACATAATGTTGTTAAATTTAATTCAATTAAGACCATTTCATTATTTTTTCTCTCTTTAATTTATAAATCAAACTTTTCCTTCCGAAGATTATCATTATGATTACGGCCAGTTATCAGATGACTATTTTAATTTAAAAAATATTGTCTCCTTTAATATAAAAACTCAAATGAGTTTAAAAACTTTTTAAACTCTATATTGTGGCCTTAAGTTAGAAGAGGGTTTTGATAAACTCTGTACTTGTGGAGATGAGTTGTGTTTTTCTCATCCATTAAAGTTTTCAATTGTTATACAAACAGTATGAAAAGTATGAAGTATTGAACTCTGCTTATCAACCTCAAATAAGAGAGAGGGCAGCATCAATTAATATAAAACTTTAATTTGTTTTGTATGCACTTTAGAGCAAGGTTATTGGCATTGCCTCTCTGTAATGTATATTCTAGTGACCCAGCAAACATTTTGGTATATTCAGCTTAAAAATTACTCTTTCTTGTTGTTGATGAATGTATTTTTAAGTCTTATGCTGGGTACACATTTGCCAATCCTTTTGTTGTCATTTGCAGGTGTCATTTCAAAATATTTGCAATACCGTTCACTTCATTTTTTTTTTTAAAACAATGCCAGGAAATGAAAAATATAGTAGCGCTTCCACTAGTCCGCACTATTGCTTGGTCACAAAATGCCATGAAATGTACTCATCATAATTCGCTAACATATGTTATTGCCAGGGCTGCCAGATAAAATTATCGACAAATCATCGAAATCCCGATAAACAATAAAATAATCGTCATTTTATATTCCACAAATCGACAGAAAAACCGGCTAAATCAAAATTAATTTTTTAACGTGTATACTAGGCTGTTTGCCAGGCGAATACGTACTACACTCTAAAGCACTATTGTTGAAAATTAGGTCGATAATAGTACACGCACAGAAAAGATATGGTTGTAGTTGAGAAAACAATATTATGTTCTCAGAAACAAATCTGTGGTCGTTGAAAACAAGTTATTGTTATTTTAAACATTAATTTTGTTATGGTAAGCAAAGCAATGTTTGAATTTAATAATTACATTATTATATTCATAAAAAATTGTGATATGGTTAGAGTTTAACAATATAGTTTTGTTAAACATTTATGACTGCAACATAATTATTGTTATTTTTTTAAAATATTATTATGTAAATAACAATATAATGCTATTCAAGACCATACTATTTAAGTTTTAAAAAAAAAATCTTTTTCAGAAACATCTTCTGTCAGTTCAGTGTTTCGTTTGTAAGCTATCGGTATTGCACGCGTCATGTTAAATAAATAAATAAAGCACAAACAAACAATAGGGTAGATAAATAAAAACATATATATAAGTACAAACGTTTATCTCTTTATACACACGTGTTTGTATTTCGAGTATACACACATATGTAAGTATACATTTCTATATATACATTTAATTTCAACAATATTAATTTATTTTTATTTCGGATTTAACGCACAGCTGTTTTAAACAAGAGAGCCACCAATAAATATATGATTGAAAAACAAAATATTGTTATTATATTAAATAATACTGTTGTCGTACTTAACAATATTATTATTATATAAGAACATGGTATAGTGAGTCTCAATTATATTTTAGTCACATCTAACAATAGTGTTGTCATATTTACAATAACAGGATTAGGTGTAATAAAGCTCATTGTTTTTGTGGATAATGTTATTATTAACTCAGATAATAATATTATTAAAAGTTTACTCTCCTATTGACAATAATATGATTTAACTACAACCATATAATTCAATCATAGTATGTTGCTGTTTGATTATGGTTACCTCAAGCATATCTTTTCTTTGCGTGTAGGCAACACTTTACAGACTACTTTCGACCTAAAATTACACAACTATATTTTTAAACCTTTTGTTGATTTTTGAGCACAATATGTTTAATTTTGAATAAAATATGTTTAATCATGGGTGAGAGTAAATTTCATTTACGCCCTTTACATTAAAATTGCAAACATTCACCACCCGATCAGAATATTAAAACGCAAATTATTTAAAAAAAAATGGTTTTTATTAGAGGTACTCCGTGAAATGCGCTTCACAATTATTATAATTCTTAAATACTTTCCTGCATTTTAAATACGTATAAATGTAAATGATAGATGTTCTTAATTGTGCAGATTCACGAGATTTATTTATCACTATTTACACAAAAAACATACCACGAGTATTGTTATTTACACTAAAATACTTTAAACACTAGACATTTAATTTAATTAATAAAATTTAATTAATTTAATAAAAAATATGAAGACCTTCTATTGCAACTTGTTCACTTTTGTACTTCTACTTATTTTGTCAAACATATTTCTGCTATTTTATGCATATATGCTTAATTCTAAACACTTTGACGTTGTTTAGATATATTTGGCTGTATTTTAAGCGAAGTTTGCTTAAAAATAAAGAATTATAAAATCAGATTTGAACTTTTGTGTAAAAAAAGACAAATATTGTTTTTTTGGTACAAATAACAACAAAATCAATATAAATTTAGACATTAAGAATATTTCAACAAAAATTTAGACAATATATGATCCTAAACTTGAATTAATGTTTTAGAGTCTAGGTGGTCGCAAGGTATTAGGTGACTATTTTCGACGCTTGAAATTTGAATATACCTGGGATTTCAAAACACATTTTTCAGACATTTCAAGTATAAAGAGAATTGAGCTGAGTATACGTTATTTGAATTTGTCTTGGCTATATGGATTAAAAAATAATTAAAAAATTGTATAGTAAAAACAAAATCTACATGTAATTCTAAGAAAATTTTGTGAAGATACCATGCATCTAAAATCAAACCCTATACCGCGCCTCCCGACATGAAAATGTATTTCCTCTCCTAAGCTGCTTCTTGTTTAGCTACTGCCTGCCCTTTTTAAAGACATTGACTTTAAAGATGAAAATGGGGAACCAAATATTATGGATACAAGCATATTTTAGGTGGGTCGGGAAAAAATTAAAGGCAGAGATGAAGTACGTGGGAGGAAGAATAATGATTCAAATTTAGTAGCATACATATATTTCAGTAAATACATTTTTCTATTTGAAAAATTGTAATTTAAAAACAATTGTCTTTCTAAGGAAGAGGATATACATACATACATTTTTAAGTCGAGAGTCGCGGATTAGGGATTGATTTAAGATACGTAGTTTCTTCGGAGAATTTTCTCAGAGAGTTTCGTATAGATTACTTTTATTGGGAATTTGAAACCATTGTCTTCTTTTAACGCCTTATAACTTTGTCCGCTCCGTGCACAGAAAAAATTATTGTTAAATTTTTTTAATTAACTGATTGCTTAGAAAAAATAATACTTTTGATTAAAATGTTAATTGAATATATGTTTATTTTAATTGACTTTGCTGCTCTAACAAAAAAGTGCTATCAACATAGCTTAAGTCAGAATACTCTGAAATGGGTAACAATTTTTACATATTAATTGTATGTAAATAGTGTAACTTTAGTTTTTATGTATGAAAATCGAGCTGTTCTTTGTAGTATGCCAAATTGTTTTGAAAAAATATTTTCAATTAAAATACTCAATTAATACTTTAATTGGTTTTGATATTTTATATGGGAGAAAAAACTACTCAGCTTAATTTTTGTTTTTGATTCGTAGTAATTTTGACATAAGTTGAATAAAAATTAAATATGAAAATAAAACAACAAAAATTCTTTTTGTTCCCTTTTGTTGAGAAATAACAAGACAATAATGATAAAAAAATGCAAGATTATAGACCAAATGTGGATGGTAAAGTTAGTACATTGGCGGTATTAGTATTCTGCATTTACACTTACGCAAGACTATTAAACACCGCATACGGCCATTGTACTTGTTTCCTTCATTTAAACTTCGAAAGCCATGCGATGCATCAGTTAGGGTTTTTGTACAATACACAAATGTTTCCATTTTTATAAATTTTTTATGTCAAGATACATATATACATGTGTACATAACATTTTCTATATATTTTTACATTCTTTTATATTTTTATACTCTTAGATTTTTTATATTTCAATTACTATTTTAACTGAATCTTTAAAAAATTTTAATTAGTTATTTAATTGAATCCTAAAAAGTAGTTCAATTAATATTTTAATTAAATGTTCAAAAATTTTCAATTAAATTTAAATTGAATCCTTAGAAAACCATCAATTAAATTTTTAGTTAATGTAATATTTTTTTAATTGAAAAAAACCAAAAAAAATTCAATTAAAATTGATGTGTTAATACTACAATTTCCGTGATTGGTTGAAAACTAATTAATTTTTTAACTTAATCTTTGTTTTTTTAATTCAATCTTGTTTTTACTTTTTTCTGTGTGGTACAATTATGAAAAATATTGATAAGTTATGTCCAAGTTTTGATCTCAGTACTTTCGACGGCCGAAATTTTTTAAAGGAACTTGGTTTTTTTTTTAAATTTATTGTTTTTGAGAATATTAATTTACACAGATATCAATATAAAATAAATAGTGGGCAAAATTACACCAACATCTTTCAGTAGAAGGAAGTACTACATGAATTGCAATAGTCGATTTTTCATTAAAAACTGTCATATCTGGACTTTTAAACAATCGGCAATTTTAAGGAAAAAATCGTCAAATCGTCATTTTGCTATTTTGGGCACCAAAACTCGTCAAAATTATGGTAAATCGTAAAATCTGGCAGCCGTGGTTATTGCCAATTTTTTTTAAAGAGAAGTAACACTTAAGCCATGAATATGACTACAACTTGAGATATTTATGAGTGTCAAGTACATTAGAAAAAGATAGGAAAGATAGGGAAGATGGTGAGATATTAAATTATTACGCTTCTTAAATCGATTTATAACTTTGCTATTATGCTTTTCGTTTATTTTTATAGCATCGTTTTACAGTGCCACTGGTGTTAAGTAGGCGTATTACTTTAAGCTATGTAAACATTTTAGCAGTTATTGCTACAAATATTTTCAAGGAAGGGGATGTGACAAACATTATGCTGATATTATGAGGCAGGCCAGGGAATGAGCTCGAGCTCTCGAAATACGTTATATGTCTCATAGTCAATACACTACTCACTTCTTTACATGAAAATTACTTTACTCTTTTCATTCGATTGAAACGTTAAAGATTTCCAGGACAAGATTAAAGATTTCCAAGACTTCCACCTTATTTACTGCAGTTTATAATAATATTGCTAAATTCCTTAAAAAAAAACATTTTGATTTTTATAAAGATTTTTTGTTTGATTTAAAAATTGCTAGACTGTATTTAAATTTTTTGATCGCCTTTATTTTTATTTATTTGCCAATCCTGCACATTAAATCGAGTCCACACATGTACAAACAAACAAACAAACATATGTATTGCGATGGCTTTGAAACTGTTCAACTGTTTCGAATGTATTTATATGTAAGTGTGTGCTTTGTCGTTTGCTTTGCAGCTTTATGTGAAAGTGTTAACGAAATTTGCATAAATCGATTTTTATAATTATTTGCATATGAAAAAGGATGCAAGCAAATTTATTAAATTTATGCAATTCTTTTAAATTTGTTTCGCTTGCCACGGCCACTTTAATGAAAAATTATTTAATTTTTAATTTAATAAATACGAATATATTCAATATAAAATTCAATAAAAGTTGAATAGTTTCAGCTGTTTGACTAATGCCACAATAAAAACGAACAAAAAAATATAATAATAGCCTTGTGTTGTACTCTTTAAGTAGCTCGTTTTTTTTTTGATAAACACTGGTTATCAAATCCGTATAATTTAAATGGGTTTGGTAATATATTTGCGTCTAAAACAATTTACTGAAAGAGTTCGATACATGTCTGATCAACAGTTTAATCCTTATAGGCCGACAGAATTTTCATTGCTAATACCATATCTGTAAAAATATCAGTCATGGTTGTTGCATTATACAAACCAAACCAAAATTTTCGTTTCCCAGAATTGAAAATCGATTGTGATATATGTAACATGCACGCAAAGAAAAGATATGGTTGTAGAATTGTTGAGAAAACAATATTATGTTCTCAGAAACAAATATGTGGTCGTTGAAAACAAGTTATTGTTGTTTTAAAAATTAATTTTTTTACGGTAAGCAAAGTAATGTTTGAATTTAATAAATACATTATTATATTCATAAAAAAGTGAGATATGGTTAGAGTTTAACAATATAGTTTTGTTAAAAATTTATGACTGCAACATAATTTTTGTTATTATTAAAAATAGTATAATGTAAATAACAATATAATGTTATCCAAAGCCATACTATGATAAATTTTTAAAAATATCTTTTTCTGAAATCTCTTCTGTCAGTTCAGTGTTTCGTTTGAAAGCTATCGGTTTTGCACGCATCGTGTTAAATAAATAAATAAAGTACAAGCAAACAAAAGGGTAGATAAATAAAAACATATGCATACGTACATATGTTTATCTCTTTATACAGACGTGTCTGTATTTCGTGTATACACATATGTGTAGGTATACACTTCTATATATACATATATTTTATTTCAATAATATTAATTTATTTTTATTTCGAATTTAACGCACAGCTGTTTTAGCCAATAAATATATGATTGAAAAACAAAATATTGTTATTATATTAAACAATACTGTTGTCGTATTTAACAATATTATTATAATATAAGAACATGGTATAGTGAGTCACAATTATATTTTAGTCACATGTAACAATAGTGTTGTCATATTTACAATAATAAGATTAGGTATAACAAAGTTTATTGTTTTTGTTGATATATTATTATTAACTCAGATAATAAGATTATTAAAAGTTTGCTTTTCTATTGACAATAATATGATTTAACTACAACCATATAATTCAATCATATTATGTTGCTGTTTGATTATGGTTACCTCAACCATATTTTTTCTTTGCGTGTGGTAACGTGGAACCACCTTTGTATCGAATTGATTTGGAAATACACAAAACCCATATTCAATCAGCTGTTGTTTTTTTTTTTTAATTTGTGGCTACATTTTAGTAAAAACTTTAGTAATTTAATTTATTGCACAGCAGTGCGCTTTTTTAAATCGAGACATTCAATAGCGAAACTCATAATGATTAAAGTTGCAAAACAAAAAGCAAAAGTATTGAATTAAAAGAGGATAAATAGCTAATACGAATTTTAGTTATAAAAAATTTCCTAAAAAACGGAAGTGAATCTCAGAAGCTCTCGCTTGCCTGCCATTAAAAATTTTTTTTACTTAAGCGGAAAATAGAAAAAATATTTAAAACAAAACGATATTTCCTTAGTCCTCAACATTTTATCAAGCAATTGGTAACATAATACACACATATATTTCATCTTGCATCTTCTTATTTTTTTCATTCACTAATCGGTCGCCAATAATTTATTTTCTATTTCCCTTTAAATAAAAGTTTAATCTTCCTTTAACGATTATGCATAAAGTCTTCATTTAAAGTTTAAATTTTAAACTTACA
Source organism: Tachina fera (assembly GCA_905220375.1). Classification (NCBI taxonomy): domain Eukaryota; kingdom Metazoa; phylum Arthropoda; class Insecta; order Diptera; family Tachinidae; genus Tachina; species Tachina fera. Next base: position 61,647,350 of record LR999964.1, on the reverse strand, counting down.
TTTTCACTTACCCGCACGCACCAAATGTTGGATCATACGTATAATAACTTGAAGGCTGTAACGGCGTTGATGTCCATGCTGCTGCACTACTTGCACCGTCTTTTAAGGCATAAGGGGTTGTCTGCAAAAACAAAGATAGAGAAAGAAAAATAAAACTTATTGTTCAACGGAAACAGATATCAGATTTTTAAGAGATATAATTAAAGATATTAACATGAATTATAAAAAAAAAATTTAAAATAAATAAAGCTGGCTGGTTTGTTTTATACTCGTATATAATTTGCATGAAAATCATTGCTTGCAAACGTTTTTGTTTTTTTGACAAATCATCATCATGTGGCTGAACAACACGAAGACTTTTATTGCACAAAATTAAACCACAATAAGCATTTATGTGAACATGAATTTAACAAACAACCGTAATTTGTTTTTAAAAGACTTTGCTTGCTTTTTCTGCTCCTCTTTCGTGATATTTTCTGTGCTGTGCTCTGAATGAAGTTTTTAAATGCTACTTAGTTACGGTTGTATTTTAAATAAATATCTACAAAGTGTGACTATTGATGTACGGTGGGAGAACAGGAAAAAATTTAGAATTTCTTTTTTATTTAACTACCACTTCATTGATAGTAGACTTGTATTGAACTCTTTCAGTAGGTCGTTTTTGACAGAAAACCAATGAGCAAACCCATGTAATCTAAATGGATTTGATGATTGGTTTGTGTCAAAAACGAGCTGCTGAATGAGTTCGATACAAGTCTAATTGATAATCAGCCATTTCATAATTTACAGCAGTATTTTTTCTTATAAAAACTCTGTTTTATTATTTTTCAGATTTGTGGGAAGCAATGTGGCCGCTCTGCAGAATAGTGTCTATTTTAATACATACTCGTACATATGCATATGAATATCATGCCGATGTTTTAGTTATTCTTCCATTCAATATTTTCGTCTGCAATATCTAAGCGATGCCATCAGAGATAATAAACTCATCTTGAAAGAGAGAAGGAGAAATATCTATGAATCCCGACTAATTAAAGAATAGGTATCTGCTGATCAAACTTAAAGTGTCCAGTATAAATGGTTACTTACATTGGAGCTGTATGAAAATCTTGCTTAATTGAATAAATAAATAACAAATAATATAGACTTAACTTCAACAATTTATTTCAATAAAATTTTTAAGCATAATTGATAGTTGTTTAATTTATAAGCTTAAAGTATTCTCAATAAACGTATACTAACATATCCGTAAAATTTCTCATCAAAAATAAATTTTAAACTATAACTTTTCTCTTTCAATTCACTTAGTGTCTAATTTTGTAAAACGCAACGCTTAGCGTTGTCAAATTTTACATCTATTTTCTTTTTGTAATTTAAATTTTTCCGTTATAAAATTTGTCAATCCTTGGCGCTCGGACTTACAAAATAAGGCCCTTAATTGAGTTATTGAATAAAAAATATTTTCAAGAAAATAAAATTTTATTTATCAAATATACAAAAATTATTTATTACAGAAAATGTAAAATTGTTTCAATATTTATGATTTGACATTCACATATTCCATTTGCAATAACGTTGCGTACATAAAAGCAGAAATCTAGACCAAATGATACCACACAAAGTGTACCAAACACAAAAGAACGCTGATGATAAAGGTTTAGTGGCCTTCGAAAACAGCTAGTTGTTCCGTTCAACTAGGTGTTAGTCAGAATATTTACAACTAACTTTAGTGTTATTTGTGCATTAAAAATGCAATGTGGCTTAAAAAGCGATAGGAACAAATCATAAATATAGAAACAAATGAAGTTCGAACAATAATAATTAAAATTTAACTAAAATTGCTTTATTGAACACACACATTTCATGGTGTAATTACTCGTATACATGTGACTGCGTAAGTATTTGTAAAATACAAAAATACGGCAACCATAGATGTGTAAAGAACCAAAGAATGTCAAAAGCACAGAAACAATTGTACCAAATCCAAATCAAAACCGAAGTTTTTGACATTCTTCAGTTACAAAGCACATAGAGCAAACAATTATCAGCTGATGTAGTGCCTCCACCTGGTTAGATGCACCTTGACACATTTTTTATTTAAATATAAAAATCATATTCTACTGACCAAATAGATCTTGTTTTGTATGGGAAATCTAGTAAAAAGCAACAAGATTTAGCTAGAAATCTCGTCAGTACTAGATTTCAAGATAATGTAAATGCCCCATCAGGAACAACTTAAAATGACGCCTTTCTGCAATTGAATAAAAAATACCAAATATGTGAAATCTGAGGAAAGTCACATAAAAGTGATCGGAATTGCAATTTTAATATAAAACCCATTCAGACCAATATCAAGTGCATGAAATAACATCGATAATACTCGTATCTCCACTGCATTAAAAAATCAAATTAAAAAATTAAGTAATTAAGTAATACATATTAAATTTGATTGAACTAGAATAAAAATGAAAACACGAAAGAACCGAAAATTAAACATATTTACCAAAGATGAATAAAAAATTGTATACACAATAATCATTTCTCATATTCCATTTCATCGAAAGTTTAAATTAAATAGCTGATGTTAATAACAATCTCTACCCAAGTAGATAGACACGGATGCTGATAAAAGACGTGACTGTACAGAAAAATGCACATTTCACTCCAGCTGAAAAGTCTAGATTAATTTTTCTTCTCTTCTTTAGAAAATCGTATTAATTAATAAAAATATTTCATTCAATAAGAATAGAAAATACTGAACTTAAGCCCGATCAAGACATTTTTCCTCATTACAAAAATTATAGTTGGTTTAATTACCCAGTTCTGCATGAAAATCAGCCCTGAGACCGCTTCAGCTGATTCTTATGTAAAATAACCTCCTAAAACTGAATATGACCTCTGTTATGACTCATCACTCATCATTTTCAGGGCGATTACTCCTTTTCCCCACTATTTCATTTATTTAGGTAATTTAAAAATTATCAGCCTTGTTTATAAAAATTATTAAGACTTTAAAAAGACTTTTTAAGAAAAACTTGTATGGAAATTTGTTCTAACAAGCCTTTTTAAATCCTTAATAAGTTTTATAAATAAGACTGTATAAATTTATTGAACAAAACTTTTTTTACATTTTTCACAAATTCTTTTTTTCAAAATATTTTGGATCGAAAGTCTTCATTTGGTCTTTAATTTTCTCTTGTACCCTAAAGTTGAAGTTTATCTTAGTATATACCAGTAGTATTCTGCCAACATTCTATCATTCGACTTTCTAGAAAATCTTTTCTAAAACTGAACAATGTCTTGATGAAATAGTTACCCTTGTTCATCATAAACTGCTCCTAAATTTTGCAGGAAAAACCTCAGATTTGAGCTGAGACATGTTACACTCCATGGCCTTACGGGCTGAGAGAATTTCCTGAACATAATCGATATAGTCACCAACACAACAAAAGTTTATTGTTGGAAAAGATGTGTGACTTGGGATCCCACGAACAGTATTTCTTTGATTTTAGCGGCACTAAGACGAGAAAATTTATTTAAAAAAACTTAAATCCATTATCTGCCTTGCCCATTGCTTCAACGAACTGGTTTATGAAAGCAAGTTTGATGTAGAGAGGTGGCAAAGAAATATTTCCCTTTGGTACTAGTGGATCATGGGCAACATATTTGTGGTCGGGACAGGCCAGTTTCATATAATGTAATGTTCGTGTCGTTCTCGGGTGTTTCACTCACAAAAAGAGCAGACGTTTTTTTTTAATCTTGATTGCCTATAAGTAGAGCAATAGCTTTTAAAACAGCATAAATTGTCCAATTATAATCACGATAATTTAAATATTTTATCCAGGATTCGTTTGATGTTTTCTAAGGTATCTTTCATATCTACAGAATATGCAACTGGGTCTGATGATAACTGATTTCGATTGGCCAACAGTAAAACTTTCAAACTCGTTTTTGATGAATCTATAAGCAATATCCACTTGTCAGGGTCACAAGGTATCTTGTTCAGTTCTGTCATTAATTCAAATGAATTCTTCCTCTGAAATAAATAATTTCAAGGTTGACTGTCTGATACTCTGAGAAGGGATTTTAGAAGATTTTCTAGGAGATTTCATTGCTGAAGTTGAGACCCAAGGATCTCAGATTCGCTCTTAGATAGATTCAAATCCCGAAAGAGATCATTCAATTCCAACTGAGTGACAAAATGAGGTTGTCGATGGGCTAAATCAACTTGAAAATCTCATAATCGTTTCACGTTTAATTTGATGGTCCAGGTTGAGACTCAGACTCTTCGAAATCTGTTTCTGGTTCTAGCTTATAGGTTTTTGAGGGCATTGGAATTGGCAAAGATTCGTTGTAGGGAACTGGTTGTAGAACTGCTGAAGGAATATTCGGATATTGAATAGTGTGCTTACTTCTTCCAAAAATCCCATTGATGGAAGTCATATAATAGTAACAATCAGTGAGATGACACAGCACAAAACAGCAAATGTTATTTATTTACGGGTCCCTTTGAGCCATTCGGTCGATCTACTCTAACAAGTAGTGCAGCAAATTTTCGGAACCCAATGTTTATCTTGATCGCCAAAGTAGTTTTTATAAGCAGTTTTAAGAAGCTGAGAAAAAGGTTTTCTTTCTGATTCTACGTTGATTTTTACACTCGCGTGGCATAGTTCAACACTAAAACAAATTTCTTACTTAGTTTTCATTCACAGCGACAAAGGTACAACTCAATTTACACAATACAAGAGCACCAAGTCCTCGTGCACAATACCGAGATATTGATTTTACCATCGCTAGATATCCACTGAAGCTAGATAAAAATTGTTATGAGGTGCTATAGAAACATTTAACAACTAAAATAATTTTTTATACATTCTAAATTGAATTCAGAGCCATAAAATCATGGAAAATATAGCGGGGTGATTGATCCCTTGAAAATTGTGGGTGATGGGGAAAACAGAGATAATAACTGGATTTAGGAACTCAATTAACATAAGAATCAGCTAAACCGGTGTCGGGACTCCTTCATTTTTTTTGCACAACAGTGTTATTTTGGTTCGAATTTTATTTATAAATATCTAGTTGTTCCGTTCTACCAGGGTTTGTCAGAATATTTACAATGAACTTTGGTGTCACTTGTTCCTTAATAATTATCATATCGTCGGGTGGTTACTGGTTCGCAGCACAGCATACTAAGAATAAATTATTACTGCGGCAAACCAGTAACCACCCTGAGGTTAGTAATTCGGCTTAGTCTAATAAGATCATAAATACTAAAAAAATTTACATTTCTCAATTAAAACTCCCTTGTCAAAAGTGGAAGTTCTTAACTTTTTTGTTCCTATCGCGGTTGTTGTGTAAAGTGGCGGCAGCAATTAGTTGGGGTTACCTTATTAAATGAAGGAAGATTTATGTAGAGCAACTAAATAGCTTTTAAAAATTATTTTAACCCACTGTTTTCCAGTTTCATCAGACATGCATTTTTTTAAGATTTTTAGCGAAGGAAATGAACCTTTCATGTTCACTTTACATCTAAGTGTATTATTGACAGAAAATGCAAGAACAAATCAACAGCCAACCAACCAACCAACCATCAGAGCATTTTGCATGAAAAACAAACCAATTTTTTTTTCTAGAAAACTAATATTACTTTTTAAAACGTAAACCAACTTCTAATAAAAAAAAGCAAAAAAAGCTAAATCTTAAAAATAAATTAACATTGTATTTAAGATTTTCTGAACACGAGTCGAAACATGTATAATTATTTCAGTGTACCTGCTGATTTTTTCCTACTTTTCAAACTGCAACAGCAACAAAATAATTATAATATGGAAAACAAACTATTTTTAAGATAAATTTGCATAAAATTGTAATTAACTGCTTTTTTATGATCTGCTGCACATTTCAATAGTCTTTTTATTTTTCTTTCCTCCTTATTCATTTTTATACCCTTTACCAAAAAATGGTAAAAGGGTATATATAGGTTTGTCATTCCGTTTGTAATTTCTACAATATTAATAAGACACACATAAAGTATATATATTCTGGATCCTTATGCATAGCGAAGACGAACAAGAGATGTACGTCTGTCCGTCTGTCTGTACGTGAAATCGGTTTTCCCAAGCTCCCAGAAGAGCTAGAGACTTCGTTCTTGGACTGGTGCTATTGAAATTCAGCAAAATCGAGCAGACGGTTTCAGAGCTGGAAACCTCATACTCAATATTCCCATAGAAAATAACTACCGAAAACAAGTTTTCATTACTTTTTTATTAAATTAACTTATTTTATACTTCGGTATGAATAAAATTGGTATTTATAATTAAAAAAAAAATTTAAAAATTTAACAAAATAACAAAACGTTTCCAGGGTTGGAAAACTTTAACTTTTTTCCTAATAATTAAACATATTTCATGTTTTAGGAAGAAGGCTATTTTCTCAGGAACGGTAAAAGCTACGGGTCTGAAATTTGGACAGTGTATGTAGAACTTTGGTCGCTACAACAACAAATATATAAAAGCTAAAAATTAAAGGGTGTTCCAAAATGAGTGACGAAAACTTTTAAAATCCCATATAATATACATACAATTGTATTATGTATGTACATATGCATATTGACACTTGAAATTTGTAAAATTAGTGTATTTTTATATATGCTACAACAATTAACACTAAAATTAAAAAAAATTTAAATTAAAGGGTGGTCCATCAGTTAATGCAATTTTGACTATGTAATTTTAACAAATTGCTATATCTTGGAAACCGTAAGAGCTAAACTGTTGAAATTTTCAAAACCGGTAAAACTAAAAAATCCAAAAATTATAAAATCGCCAAAAATTAAAAAAAAATCGCCAAAACGAAAAAAATCGCCAAAATAAAAAAAGCTAATATTAAAAAAAACCCCAAAAACCGCAAATTTTGCAAAAACAAACAAAAAATGGTTATATGAACAAAAATCGCCAAAAATTAAAAAAAAAATCGCCTAAATGAAAAAAAACGCCAAAATAAAAAAAATCGCCAAAACGAAAATAAATCGCCAAAATTAAAAAAAACGCCAAACACTAAAAAAATTGCCAAAACAAAAAAAAATTGCCTATATGAAAAAAAAATCACCAAAATTAAAAAAAAACGCTAAACACTGAAAAAAATAGCCAAAACAAAAAAAAATTGCCTGTATCGCCAAAATTAAAAAAAAGCCAAAAACCGAAAAAATCGCCAAAACAAAACAAAAATTGCCTATACGAAAAAAAATCGCCAAAAAATAAAAAAATCGCCTAAATTAAAAAAATTTTCAAAATCAAACAAATTGTCAAAAGAGGAAAAAAGTCGCCAAAATTAAAAAAAAGCCAAAAACCGAAAAAATCGCAAAACGAGAAAAAAAGTGTCAAAACTAAAAAAATTGCCACAAAAAAATAAAAAAAAGTAAAATATATAAAAAATAAGAAAATCGCCTAAATGAAAAAAAATCGTCAAAATCAAAAAAATCGCCAGAACGAAAAAATCGCCAAGATTAAAAAAAAACCCAAAATTAAAAAAAACGACAAAAACCCAAAAAATTGCCAAAATAAAAAAAAATTGCCTAATGAAAAAAACCGCAAAAAAGCACCAAATTAAACATAATGCCTAAAACCTGAAAATTGCACAAAAAGTATGAATTTTTTCACAAAATTAATATGTACCAACATATCTCTGTGCTTATGTATGTATCTCTATACCACATAAACGCACTTTGGTAAAGTGTATATAAGATTCGGCACAGCCGAATATAGCACTCTTACTTGTTTGTATTGCAGTTTTGCTTTGGCAATAAAATAAAACGTAAAATAAATAAATTTAATGTATTTTTTTATTGGTTTTTAAGTATGGAAATAAATTTTTAAAACAATAACATGCACATTTTATTTTTCTGCAACAACTGACTGACTTACTGTATAAAATAAGTATTTCAAGAATGAAAAATATGTTATTTATAGGAAATTTCATGTTTAATTTTACATCCACTGGCCAATTTCAGGTTATACTTGAATGGTCGTCGCAACCAACCAACTACATTTGGAAGAATATAAAACTTAAAAAGAGTGCCAAAATAGCTTGCGATCTTGACAAAAAAAAACAGGTGAAAAAGAAACATTTTTTGGTTAATGTTGGTAACACAAAAAAAAAAAATTTTTAAGTATCAATGGGAGCTAAAAATTTGTCTTTACTATGACATTATAAGAACGTTTATAAAATTTATTAGTTTAACATTATATTCAACTAAAATGACAATTGTACTGTAAAACAAAAATTTTCTTTAAGACAATCAATGAAATTTGTCATTGAAAGTCAGCTAATGAAGCAGCACTTCTTTGGACCAACAAAAAAGTTTCGCAGTCTCATCTAGTTGATGCAAACAAATATATAATCTTCACACTCCTTTAAGCCTTCTTTCTGTGTTTATCAACTATATGTTTAAGGTCTCATTTTTTTCATTTTACATAAATTTCGAAGTTTCCAAATATTTTCAAACATTCAAATATAGGAGACCTGTTCGGAAATGCATCAATGTTCTTTATCACAAGGGCCAACTTTAATTTAAAACCCAATACAAGTGCGCTGAAAGTCTTTTTTAACTTTTTAGTAGTATCCATGTTTATCCTTCATATTTAACATTAATTTTTGCAATATCTACTTGAGTAAAGTACTTTAAGACATTTTAATTGGATCAATAAGTCCGTGACTTTTTGAATGAAACACAGTTTTTTTTGCAAGACAAAAAATAATTTTTTAACATGATCTCCTCTTAACTTAATACAATAATTTCATCGTTGGATTAGTCCACTTAGTTCCAGTTTTTGTATCCCTTCCAAAAAAATAGGATTATTCGAGCTCCTTAAAATATGCATTCCCTCAATAATTTCTTCGTTGGAGATAAATCTCTTTTCACCGAGCCATTTCCTTGCGTTTAGAAACAGAAAATAGTCGCTAGGGGCTAAATCTAGAGAATATGGCGGATTAAGGAGTAATTTGAAACCCAATGTATGGATTCTGGCCATGAGAACTGCATATGCATTTGTGGTCGATTGTGAGCAAATGGAACGCTTTATCATCACTCAAAATAGAAACCACTGAGCCATGTGGGATGCCTATGGCATCTACAATCTCATTCACTTCTACTCTTTGATCGGCCAACACCATATCGCGCATTTTTTTTTTTACTTTTTCGGGTGTACTTACTTCAATTGGCCGCCAGCGTCATTTGTACTTGTGCGACCACAACGAAAGTCATTCAAAAATTTTTTTTTCACTGAAATCGATGGTGCAAAGTCCCCACAGTATTAACCGAGCTTTTCCTTGGTTTGATTGGCGGTTTTTTTTTCGCAAAAAATAATGTTTAATAAGCACTCGAAATTCACTGTTTTCCATTATTAGAAAAATACATGAGGTAGTATGTTTTGAAGAGCTGTTAAACGCAAAGTAAATGGCGACACTTGCCCAAAATTTAAAAGTAGTCAACTAACAGGTAGTACTTGATGGTAACAGTGTTGCATTTCATATAACTACGAGGGTTGTTCGAAAAGTCTCGAACTTATCTCAATTTACAAGCCATGCATCTATTGTTTAAAGTTGTCAAACATTGAATTGATTTAATTGTGTTTTAGAGCTAAATACTAAAGAGAAATATTTGGCCCTGTTCTGTTAACCGAATCGATTTGAAATCGCACTATTTTAAAAAGCTAACTCCCATAACTGCGGTAATAGAAATATATTTTCAGACTTTTTTAATTTTTCTGTTTTATAGATTTTTATGAAATTATGTTGTATGATTTTAAGCACGTTTGCAGGAAAATGAGAAATTTACTCGGATTCGGTTAACATAACAGGGCCGGTTGACTTTATTTTCGGAAATTAAAACGCCATAAATTTAGTGGTAGCTCGAGTTTTAGTTTTTTACTTATATCCGATGTTTCAGTCGAATCTTGAGCGTGAGCAGATTCAGAGACTTGTAATGAAGTTCGCTGACAAATATATTTTTAAGGCAGTTTTATATCATTGTTTAAGTAAAGATCTATACGAAGAAGAGTTGAAAGGTTCAAATATTCCATAAAAATGTTCGTTTCAGAATTTTTTTAGATAAGTAACATTCAGGCAATGAGTGCTGCCTACTACTATAACTAGGTGTTACCATCTTTCGGAAAGAGATAGTGATAGAGAAGGCAGACGGGGAAGGAAAATACAGAGAAAAGCTTTACTCTTTTACAACTCTGCTTTTTCCACGATTTTTTAATAATGCAGTATTACAGCGCCTCTGGTGTTAAATGAGGTGTATTAATTTTTTTTAAGCTAAGCCCTTACAAATGTAAACAATGCAAAGAAAATTAGGAAATTAAATTTTAATTTAAATTAGTTTTTAAAAGATTTAAAATCAAAGTAAACCTTAATGGCATGTATTATTTTATAACCCATTTTATCCAACCTTATGGATAACATCTTTTAATAAAATCACACTACAAAACGTCAGACTTTTCAGGATACTCAAACCTGAATTCAAACATTTAATGATTGAAAATCATGGGAGAGTTTGGGAAAGTTAACTACATACTAAGGGTGATACGAATCAAAATAAGTTGGAAGATATTCTAAGATTAAAAGATTAAAAGATCCTGGTACTAAATAGCATAATAACTAGGCACACAGAGATGAAGTCTCATCTAAAAGTATTTTGCTAGGAACACAACTGGGACGACCAACGAATTTCTTACAGCGAAATTTCGTCATAAAAAATAAAACGCATTTGTGCATATGAAAATGAAGACAACTCTGCCGTCGAACTAAATTCGTCGTGCATGACGAACTCTGAGTCAGATTTATTTTTATTTTGTTCTCCCTCTGCCTTTGTACACACAACAACCTACTTTATTAAATATGAGAGAGGAATTCGGTGAGTAAACTCATCGTTATTGTGCTTCACATGACGAATTTACGCAGCGAATGCTTACCGACAAATTCGATGACGTGGACGAAATTCGTTGTTCGTCCCAGTTGTGTTCCTAGCATTAGACTGATCGGTATTGAAATGTTTTTTTTAATCAAAAATTGGAAGCCTCCCTCTTAACCCATTGGGATCTAAATATAAACTAAAAGGTAAACTTTTAAAATCAGTTCATTTATTTAATTATTATAAGGTAATTAAGTGTTTTACACACAAAAATTAAATTTTTTTTAAATTTCTATAAAAAAAAAGTTGCCGTCCCCAAATGAGGACAATGGGCTGGGTTCATGGTTGGTAATTACCAAGACAACATTTTTCAACAGATAAGGTTTTAAGTAATTTTTCCATGTCGCATAGAAAGCATTGAAGTTGATTAGACTGTCAAACTCGTTAATTTGTTAATTTTTGACACAAACCGAACCAAAATTATTTGTTGTCTACGTCGACAATATCGTTCACTTTAAGATAAAATAAAGTAGCGACAAATTGATATATTTTTTCTTACTATATTTATGATTTGAACGTGTTAAAGTTCGTATCGTTTTTTAAGCCAAATTACATGTGATAATTATTAATGAAAAAATGTCACCAAAGTTAATTCTAATTATTCTGACAACCACATAGATAAACGGAAAAACTAGTTGTTTTCGAAGGCCACTAAACCTTCCTCATCAGCGTTCTTTTGTGTTTGGTATACTGTGTGTGGTATCAGTTGATGTAGATTCTGCTTTATATACGTAAATCTTATGCAAATAGATTATGTGAATTGTTTTTATTCATCGTATTTCAATTTGATGAAAGCTTTTTTGTAACCATCTCTAAATTTACAACAGTCTTGTCATTGTCGTTTGTTCTTTACTAATTATGCACATGTTAGTTAATTTGCTTATATTTTGTACTACTTAAGGCACATTTTTTTGGCTTGTTACTATTAAGTATATCTATTTAACTTTTGCCACAGGCCCATGGCTATTAATTGTAGTTAATTTTAAATTATTATTGTTCGAACTTCATTTCTTTATATATTTATGATTTAAATGAGCTCAAGTTTGTATCAATGAATCAGGCATACCTACTACTACAACTTGCCATGGTCCTTTGCTATTAGCACGAAGGACCATTAACATCTATATATTCTTATTCGCAAACACTTTAATATAACATGCATACTGTTTTTTCACATAACAAAGATGTTGTATTAGTTCCTGTATACTACGAGTACTTTAACATTTTCTATACTTTTATACTTTTTGTTTATTAGGGAATAAAAAGAGGTGCATGTTATTCAATATTCCTGCATACAATTAACATAACTGCTTATGCTTTTCAAAATTGTAACTGCTTATAAAATGCTTTTATTTTTAATAATATTCGTTTTATTTATTTTGTTTTGCTTGTTGGTTACACGGTAGCAAAATTGTAGACACGCCTTTCAATTTATAAGACTCTACAATTTACTTGCAATGCACTCAAAATCTACTGCTTCCTTTTGAAACAAAACTACTACTTATTGCTGGTGCCATTAACTGAACGCAAGATATTTCATTATAACAAAATAAAATAAAAAAAGGAACAAATGCAAACAAATACATCAAAATAAATATAAATTTATTGTTTTGTTCGCCGCGGCCGTAAGGTTACAATTTCATATCTACAAATCTAACGTTTCAATTCATTTGCTGTGCCATTCTCTCATTTGTTTGCCATTTGTTTAGCTTTGCTTTTATTTTACTTTATGGAAATAAAATAATTTAACTATATAATCGTAATTAAATTATTCATTCGTTGGCACTACCGCCAAAAGTTTGATTACAAAATAGCACATGCTAGACACGATAAACTACTCGAAGCAGTGAAAATACTCTTACTCGCAGTTAAATGCTCATTAAAAAATACTTGATCGCAATTATAGTTGAATTAAAAATACAAAACAAGGCGCTTAAGTGTTATTCCGTAATGGTTAAGGGAAAAAGTTATTTCCGTAATTGCAAGTACATACCTCTATATTTTGTAGAATAATAATGTTGTAAGGCTTTCGTAAGACTTGAATTTCTAGTTACACTGAGCAACAAAATAAAAATAATAAGCTTTTAACAAGTGTGCTAAAATATGAGTAAATTGCAGCTTTAAAAGTTTATTTAAGGGTAGTTTGAATCCTCCTCCCGCCGCTGCATTTACAGATTATACTGCTGAGACTCGTCATCAGACTTTTAAATAAAATTTTGTTAAGAAAAGAATACCACCTTTGTGCAATATTTTAGCCCTCAACTTACCTCTGTGTGGTGCACATTTGTTATTTTTAAAAAGATAGCAAATAGCTCTCAAATGGCCATATCGTTGGCTTAAATTTGCAACAAGAACATTCACATAAAGTTCTATTACAAAACTTTCAATATGCCAATGCTTGAAATTAAACTTTGACATTAAGAATTAAGAATAACTTGAAATGTGTTTGAGGATTAATTTCATAAGAATTCACACTTCCTTTAAAGGTAACCTCTGAGTTTTTTCTCTAATTTCTAACCCTTTTCTTAAAAAAAAATTTAAAAAGTGCACTTAAATGGACATACATAAAAAGGCAAGGAACATTTTAGAAATCAAAAAAAAAAAACTCTGCGGAAAGTCTCTTACTAAATAAAAGACTGCAGTGCAAATTAAACTTATTTGTGGGACTTTTTATTCCCAATTGTGTATACAATTAGCTATAGATATAGTACGCATTTTAAGTTTCAACTTATGTCTAGTGTTTGAATTGAGTTTTGCGCTTTGAAATATTCTAGTAAAACTTTTACTATAGCTATAACACGCCTTTTAACTTTCAACTTATGTCTAGAGTTTCAATTGAGCTTTAAGCCTTAAAATATTCTAGTCAAACTTTATAATTCTAGGGTGTTTATTTGACTCCTTTACAGAAAACAATCCGAAAATATTCAAATGGAGAAGAGTTAAAAGTTCAAATTAAGCCAGTGAAAAAATGGAAGTCATTCTAGTGGAACTACATTTTCATTGCTTCCAAAAATTCGATATTTTTAATTTGCCGAGAGTGAGCAAAAAACCATGTAGAAGCTTACTTTAGTCATACAAAACGTTGTAACTCCTCCATAGTGTTGGAAAATACTCACCAGAATAAAAAAAAAAAGTTTTTTTTAAAGAAATTTATGAACTAATTTTAGTCTAAAATTTAAAAGTTATTTGCTTAAATTTACATGAAAACACTGTGTAGGGCTTAAATTCGTATAAAAAGAAACGGATTGTTAAAATAGGTAACTATTTACCATTATTCCTAGATGAAAATATTATAATAGAACAAGAAAAAGGGAATTTTCCTTAATATCGCTTCCAATTCAGTGACCAGGCATCCAAAAAGAGAACTTCTCGCAATGACAACCCTATGTAAAAATCATTAGATCGGATCGAAATTTTCACTACTTCCGCATCGCAAACTGTACATTTTCATGACTTTTTGGGAGTCTCTTTTTTTACTGGGTAGCTGCTTTTGCCAGCTGATATAAATTTCTGCTTTATATGCTTCAGTTTTCAGTGCAAATGGAATATTTGAATTGTTTTGATTTATTAGTATTACAATTTGTTCCGTTCTACTACGTATTTGTTAGAATATTTACAATTAACTTTGGTGTTATTTATTCGTTATTATTTTGGAGGACCAATGGTAAAGTGATGCTAATACAAATGTACATTTTTATATACAGCCAATCCTCTCCACTTGTCAACCTCACCCACTGTCTAGCCGAGACTTGGTGTCCTCTGTCACGTTAACGAGGCTCTGATGAACAACTAGGGCAGTATAGCCCTAAACGCAGCACTGAGTAAATACTTGCAGTAACTGAGCACGCCTGGGTGCATAGTAGGCAGCCCGAACACCAGGATTGGGCGCTATGGCATAATCAGTCATTCGTCTTAAAGAAAGTTGATGACTGAAGCCATTTTAAGAAACATTTACGGCCCTACGCTCCTTGTAGGATTTAAAGGAACAAATATATGTATTTATTCATTAATAATTATCACATGTAATTTGGCTTACAAAGCCTAATCAAACCATAAATATTTTTGATTTTGTTGAGCAGAAACAAATAGTTTAAGGGATGTGAAATGGAAAACTTCCTCTAATTTTTCTTGTAGTTATGTTTTTTCTTTAACGATATATTTTATGTTCTCTTTACTTACTAAAAATTAGTAAGAACTTTAAATCTAATTGTGCTGACAGCATAATAGGCAACATGTGCCAAGCCTTGGTAAGACTATTGAGTGCCCATGTTTGTGGTTAAGTCAGAATTTAATATCCAAACTGAACAAAAATAAAAAATAAAAACTGTAGAGTAAATTTAATTAAAAACGAGAAAAAATATTTGCTTAGTTACAAAAAAAAAAAGTTTCAATTTCCCAACCCTGGAACTATATTCTTGATTTTTCTGTTTTCTGTTAGTACTAATTTCTTTCTTTCTAAAATATAGAATATATTTAAATAACAAAGAAAAAAATAGTTTTATTTAGTTATTTTTACAAATGGACATTCCCACAGAAAAGTCCAGCTTTTGTCACGTTATACATTTTTTTTGGTGACGCATTTTGTTTTTCCAAGACGTAGTTGGCTCTACATTCAGTAAAAAAAAACAAAAAATCTAACAGCACTACTCTTAATTACAAGCTAAACTGTTTGGTGACGCAACGTGACAAATACTAAACGTGACTGTGAAAATGCCCAAATATACCAGATATGTCTTTCTGCGCCTATGATAATGCTCAGCTGCAAAAACTAAAGCAAGACAGTATTATAATTTAGAAATAGATTTTTCTCTTGCCCTTCAATAATAGCACCGTAGTTTCAATTGTAATTCAAGGTGTAAGGAATTCTCATGTTAACTAGAATTCTTTTTCTCTAGTTTGAAACAAAGTACGAGTAAACAGAAATGAAATTTACAAAAATTAAAAAATTCCACACAACAAATATATTACATGAAGCGAGGAAAATTCCTTTAAAATTTCTTTATTTGTGTTTAAATTTTACATCTCTTACAAGTAATTTCTGTTCAAGCAAAATAAAGACATTTGTTGCAATTGCAACCAGTCAGTTTAGTTAGTTAGTCAGCGGCCCAGACACTTGCACACAAGCATTCCAACTTTAAGTTAAAATAAAAATTAATTATAAAAAAGCATTTATTTTATTTTATTTATTCCTTTTTTTAAACACAAAAAGGTTTTCAATGTTTACTTAAATATTTTTAATTGTTTCTAAACATTATAATCATTTGTTATTTCTGGTGGAATTTTTTTATTACCACTTTTTTCTTTTGCCCCTGAGTGGCAAATATGAAACAAATAATAGTTTTCTCTGTACGATTGTGTGAAACATGTTGTTAACGAGGCGCAAGATTTTGTTTAGCAATTCCCACTCTCAGCTGATTGTGATTAATTGTTACGGCAAAACGAAAACATAATTAAGTTTGAGTATTTGATTCTTTTTTTTTCTTCATTCAAGTATTTAGTTACTTTAAGAATAAATAATTATGTTTTATATGTTTGTATTTTTTATGCAAGTATTTGGCCTTTAGTTTCTGCTTATAAATCAAAATATAATTAAAATTTGTGAATTGCGAGAGCTGTTTTTTCTTAAAATAATTTCATTTACTTTGCACATGAATTGAATTGTTTATGACAAAATTCGCAATAAAACATAATTGCAAGGGAGGAATAAATTATTTCGATGGTTACAAAATTAAATAGAATGCGTTGCCATTTATATGATTTTAAAATGAACAGTTCAGGAAATAAAACGACTGTTTGTTTACATTGGCAATTATTATCTTAAGAAGATTTAATAAAATACTTAGACGATGACTCAGAATGAACAGGGGCTAATAACATTTAAACATAAGCACTATCAATCACTATTACTGTCAGTATCGCTATCACCATCACTATCACTGTCACTATTGCTCTCATTATAACTATTAGTATCACTTTCGCTATTACTGTCACTTTCACTATCACCTTCACTATTGCTATGAATATCACGGTCATTATCACATTCAATATTGCACTATCACACTCGCTTTCACCTTCACTATCACTATTACTGTCACTATCACCTTCACTATCACTTCCTATCACCATCACTATCACTATAATGATTTTTACATATGGTTGTCATTGCAAGAAGTTCTCTTTTTCGATGCCTGGTCACTGAATTGGAAGCGATATTAAAAAAAATTCCCTTTTTTGTGTTCTACGATAATATTTTCATCTAGGAAAAATGGTAAATAGTTACCTATTTTAAAAATTCGTTTATTTTTATACGAATTTAAGCCCGAAACAGTGATTTCATGTAAATTTAAGCAAATAACTTTTAAATTTTAGACTAAAATTAGTTCATACATTTCTTTAATTTCCTTCTTTTTTAACTCTGGTGAGTATTTTCTAACATGGTTTTACATGGCTTAATGCTCACTCTCGGCAAAAAAAAAATATCGATTTTTTGGAAGCAATAAAAATGTAGTTCCACTAGAATGCCTTCCATTTTTTTTACTGGGTATCTGTATAAATTAAGCTTATATAAAATGAAAACAAGAGAATCTACAAACATATGACAAATTCTATGAAAGTACGATTTATCTGTACGGAAAACTTTTCTATGAAAATTCATCAAAAATGTTTGTATGCATTTTAGTTTTTAATAAAAAAAATTTTGTATAAAAAATACGTCCATAATTTTGATACAGAATATTTATAGTAAAGTTTGCTATAAAAGTCAAGAGAAAAAAATGTTCAAGAAAAATTCGTGAAAAACCCTTTTTCAATTCATAAAAAATAAAATAAATTTTCTTTTACAAATTTGCAAAAAAGAAGAATTAAAGAATTTGATTAAAGAAAATGCTTAAAAGAAAATCTATAGGAAATTTGTCGAAAAAAATTCTCGAAAAAATAAATGAACTGTAATTGTTTCCCTGCAAAATTCACCGAAAGCTATGCTATAGAAAGTTCGTGGAAAACTTGTTATAAAAAAAACTTCACGAAAAATTTTCAAAAAAGTCGAAAAACTTTTGATAAAAAATATTTTTGTGAGAAATTTTTAGATTCTTTTTAATTGAACTGTATTGAATTTTAATCAGAAATAATTCATAGTCAGGCTCAAGTTCAGTAATTTCAATTTTTATTGAATGTGATACTTATAAATGTGTTTACCAAAGGTAAATCAATTGTATACACAACAATGGTTTCTCATATTCCGTTTCATTGTAAATTTAAGTTAAATAGCTGATGTTAATAAGAATCTCTACCCAAGTAGATAGACTAGGGTGCTGATGAAGTGCGTGGCTGCACAGAAAAGTATCGGTATTTCCCCCAGCGTAAAGTCTTAGTTTAATTTTACTTCTCTTCTTTAGAAACTCACATTAATTAATAAGAGTTGAAATTACTGAACTTGAGCCTGACTATGAATTATTTCTGATTAAAAAATATTTTTTTTAACTTCTTTTATAAAATTAATCAAAAAAAAATTCAATAGAAAATTCGCAGAATTTGTTGTTAAATTTTCAATAAATTCCATGAAAAAATTCTTTAGAAAACTCGTCCAAATTTTTTTAATGTTTCGAAAAAAGTTTTATAGATGCGTTGAATTTTTTTTTTAAATTTTCTTAACAAAATTAGTCAAAAAAAATCTATCGAAAATTAGTAGAAAAATGTTCTCCTTAAAATAAATCGAAAAATTTTTTACAGAAAATTCGTGGAGAGTTTGTTTATAAAGAAAGTTCTCGATAAAGTTCATCGAAACGATTTTTAATAGAAAACACGAAAATTTGTTTATTAATATTTTTCGAAAAAGTTTTAATAGAAAATAGTTCTCATAATATTTTAAGCAAACTTGTCTTAAATAAATAGAAAGTTTCCTACGGCAAATTCGGCAAAACATTTTTTTGTGGAAAAGCAGTCGAAAAAATTTCTATTGATATTAATTTGAAAAACTTTCTTTGTAAAATTAATCAAAGCTTCAATACAAAATTGGTCGATTTTTTTTAATTCCCTCTAAATTGCAAAAAAAAATCTTTAGAAAACTCGTCGAAATTTTTTTAATTTCCATAGAAAGTCAATCGAAAAACTTTTCTATAAAATAAATCGAAAAAATGTGTACTGAAAATTCTCCGAATTTTTCTTTAATTCTCTATAAATTACAAAAAAAGGCTTTAGAAAAAGCGTCGTAAATTCTTAAACATGTCGAAAAATGTTCCATAGCTGCGTCGAAAGAGTTTTTTGAGAGAGTTACAAATCGTAGAATAATCTAAGTAAATTTTTTTAAAATTTGTAGTAAAAAGTTGTTTAAAGCAAATTCGTAGAAATATGTTTTTTGAGAAATTATTTGAACAAATTTTTATAGAGAATAAGTCGAAACTCTATCCGTATAATATTAATCGAAAATATGCTGCAGAAAAGTTGTGGAAAGCTGTTTATAATTTTTTTTTTATAAAATTCATCGAAAAAACTGGAATAGAAAACAGTTGTGTCGAAAAAGTTTTAATAGAAAACCAAAATATCTAAGGAAATTATGTCGAAAAATGTTCTTAACAAAATTCTATAAAAACAGTTTCTATAGACAATTAGTCTAAACCAATTTGTAGAGAAAATTCGTGAAAAGGTTGGTTGTAAAAACTCAACTAAAAATTTTCTGCAGATGCGTCGAAAATTTTTTTATACCAAACAAGTTTCAAGAAGAATTTTCAGAGAATTTTTTTACACAAAATGTATTACAAAGTTGCTTATAGCCAATTCGTAAAAAAAAAATATTTTATGTAAAAATTTGTACAAAAATTTTTCCATAGAAAGCAAATTGAAAAAAATTTTATGAAAATAATACATATATATAATATAAATTATATACATATGTATGTCTAAGAAATTTGTTAGAAAATTCGTCGAAAACTTTTTTATACAAATTTGTCGAAAAGTGTTCTATAGATGCGTCTAATCTAAGTCGTAGAATATTCTTAGTTAAGTTGTCGAAGAATTTTTTATACAAAATTCACTATAAAGTTTTTTTTAACATTTCGTTTAAAATATTTTTTATGGAAATTCAGTCAAAATAAATATATATTCGAAATAAATAAATAAATAAACTTTTTCTATAAATTTAATTTAAAAAAATATATGGAAAAGTGCGACGAATTCTTTTTATAAAATTCGTCTAAAAAATTTACTAAATAAAAACTCGTCAAATCTTTTTTATTTTAATTTTTTTAAAAGTTTTATAGATGCAATGAAAATTTTTTTATAGAAAATAAGTTGAAAAATATTATAAGGAAATTTTGAAAGCATTTTCATATACTGAATCCATTAAAAAGTCATTTATTTCACAAAAAGTCTTTGAAAAATTTTTTATTGAAAATATAGTCTAAAAAAATGTCTAAAGCCGAAAAATTTTCCCTATAAAGTAAATCGCAAACATGTATTTAAAAAATTCATCGAATTTTTTTTAATATGGCGAAAACTGTTTTTTTTTGAAAATTTGTATAAAAAAAATTTAAAATATAAAAACTCATCAAAAATTTTTTATTAAAATTTTTCGAAAAATTTACTTAAGCTATGTACAGACGATTGTCAGATCTTACAATATTGTCATATCTGTCAATGTGCTGGCAATGTACTGGCAATCGAAAATTGGCAGTACAATATTCCTTTTCAGTTCACACGATTGTAAGAAGATCTTACAATTTATTGCCAGACGGTTGTATGGCAAAAAATTCATCTGTCAAAGTTGTCAGTCTAAAAATTGTCAGTTCACACGGTTGTCATATGCACAAATTGTCAGATATGTTTTCATGCGTTGCCAGACTCAGAGAATTTGTTAGAAATTGTTAAATATCAATCGTTTGTGTTTGTGTTAAATGTAAAAAGTGAATGTATAAATTATTATGGACCATAAAGAAGCAATTGCAATGATTTTGTGTGCATATATTTTATTATAAATGTTTTATTTAAAATCAAGCGTGTGCAGTGTTGCCCATAGAAATAATTCTCTTACAATGACGCCATTTTCAGATCCATTAATTTTGCGCATCTGACAATATTAAAACGTCTGACAAATATGTGGCAATAATTTCACGGTGTGTTCACACGATTGTATGATGTCTGACAATTTGTTGTCAGCTGCTAGTCCTTCAATGGACTGACAATGCTTTTTCTGGCAACGGCGTCTGACAAAATTTGTCAGTTCACGCGGTTGTAAGAAATTTTGAGCACATTTTACTGGCAATATTGTAAGATCTGACAACCGTCTGTACATAGCTTTACATAGATGCGTTGAAAAAAATTTAATAGAAAATAAGTCGTAAAATATTCTAAGGAAATTTTCGGAAAAATTTTTTATACCAAACAGGACAAAAAGTTGCTTATTGCAAAAAAGTCTTTGAAAAATTTTTTATTGAAAATTCGTCGAAAAAATTGTATATAGAAAATTAGTCGAAAAACTTTTCCTATAAAGTAAATCTAAAATAAGTATACATAAAATTCATGTAAATATAATTTTTTAAATTCGTCGAAAATTGTTCGAAAAAAAATTCGTATAAGAAATTTGAAAATAAAAAACCTTGTGGAAAATTTTTTATATAAAATTTTTCAAAAAGTTTGTTTTGATTCGTCGAATACTGATTTATAGAAAATTTTTATAAAAAATGCATGCATAAAATTTGTTCGAAAATTCCTCGAATGTTTTATATTATATTCTTTAACAGTTTCCCATGTGAAATAATTTTCTATTAAAAAATTCTTCAAAAATTGTCCTTTAAACAAATCGTAAAAAAAATTTTTTTATAAAAAAACACATCGAAATTTTTTCTGTAAAAAAATTAAAAGGTGAATTTTAATACAAATTTATAAAAAGTGTTGGTCTTTGAAATCTTTGAAAAATTTATTATCAAAATTTGCCGAAAAATTTATTGTTAGAAATTCTTTCAAAATTTTATTCTTAAAAATTCATTAAAGAATTTGCTCAAAACACATTAAAATCAGTAGTAGTATGTAAGTAGTAAGAAAATATGGAAATCTTTTGACCTTGCAGGCCATCGCTAAAACTTTCCGTTATGCTCAAATTTTGGAAATCCAATTTTTTTCTAAAAAATTTTATAACAATTTTTCTTTGGAAATTAATTAACATATTTTTAAAATTTTGCTAAAAAAATTTGCTAATGAAATATTTCTCCAAAAAACTTGTCTATAAATATGACCAAAAAACTTTATTCTAAAAAATTTTTAGAAACTTCTTCAATGAAGTATTTTTTTTAATTCTCACATAAATTAACACTTTGCACAAGAAGATTAACAACTATACTCGTACTATAGAAATCACAGTTAAATTGATAAATAAAAAAGATTCATAATATTATTGTTGCTGGAAAAACTAATGAATATTCATATTTTATGCTTAAAACGATGGTATGCTTGTTCATTGCTACTCGTAGTAAACCGGCGACCCAGATGCGTTAAATTGCTTTGGTTAATAATTAAAACGGCTTAAAAATGTTTTACACTCTGGCATGATAATGAAAGATTGCTTATCTTTCATAAGTACATTTCAATCAAAAAACGCAGCATTTTATATTGCTCATGCAATTATGAAATCTGCAAGCTATCTAATATTAAATCTTCTATGGGGTGAAGGCAAAAAAAAACAATTTCGTTGGAAAGTTTTGTTAGATATTTAGCAACTTTGTACCGGCTATAAAGATGATGAGCTTTTAAAAAATAAAAAAAAATATTAAAAATTATAACAGCAAAATTAAAATTGTAATAATATTCGTTTTAGAATACTACACAATAATGCAGAGCAAAATCTTAAACGCGATCACAAAGTTTCTTTAAATTATTCACAATCCAACTATGAACTAAATAAGCCAACCTTTCAAAATAAATTGAAAAAGCGTGAAGATTCTTCACAAAGAGTGAGAAAGATAATGTTCACAGCCAGAAATTTTAATTTTTTTCTTAAATTAATGTATGACGGCTTCTTATATATTTTTATACCATATTTATATTTTCATAAAAGAACTAAAAAGGCAAATAATTAAGTACATAAATTAGGTAAATAGTTTTGTTAAATATTTAACTATTTTATGAACATTGTCTTCTGAGCCAAGTCCACATAGAAAAAAGTTTCAATACAAATGGAAGCAAGAGGTTGAACCCAAAACAAATACAAGTACCTGCATGAAAAAAGCTGTTTTAAGTTTCAAGACTTTATGTGAGAGAGCAACTTTATTCGGATTCAATGTGATATCTGTCAGATCCATCCGTAATGTAAGTCTACACAAATTTATTAAACATAAATTCTTTTAAAAAAATCGCTTATAAAATGGATTTCTTACTTTAACCGACAAATGTATGTAATAAAGTACTGCACAAGACCACATACAAGAGCTTTTAAGACATGAGGGATTTTTTAAATGCTTTACGACAGCGTAATGTTCTAAAATAAATGCTAAACAACACTGTTGACAAGATATTTGTTTCAGTTATTGTATGTGTATAAGTAAAGAAGAAAATACTTTGTGACGGAAGAATTTGTGATGCCTGCCTGCTTCTACGCATGGGCGCGCTTACAAACGTCATGCATGTACGTTGTATGTATGCAATTATATTTTTCTGCAAACATACGAACGCACACATACATTGACATTAGTTGTGTGCAAAGCTCGCAATATTAGTCTTTCTCGTGCTTGTTGTTAGAAAAAAACACTCGTCCACTGACACGATGCGACACTGTCGCGAAAAATCCCTCAAACTTCGTTCTTCTTTGGCTTGTTCTTTGCTCAACCAACGACCGTTTGGCTCATGTGTTCACTCGAGACCCTTTATTTCGTAAAATCTCGGCAAATGGTATTTTTAACATGTATATGTGTTGCGATTTATTGTTTTTGTTATTTTATTTTATAAACATTATTAAACAAAATACATAAAGATTAATCTTGCTTTTGATGTACACATATCTGTCTTTTATTTTACATTTACACTTCGTTGACAAATAGTTTGATTTACAGATATTTTTATTGTTATTTATTATTATCTTCTCCCTTCCTCTTTAATGCTTTGCCTGTGACGTAATATCTAAGGCAACAACATAAATCAAATGCAACAACAAAAATAAATACCTTTTTTGCGAACACTTTGCTTGTTTTGCTCACTTACTGACCCTCAGCAGCTGAGCAACGAACGATTCTGTTCGTATCATGTGGCCAGTAAGAGACCGATTTGTGTGCTACGCTCAGCCCATAACACGGGAGCGAGAATACGCTTGAAACGAAAAATAGGGTTGCTGTTCAGATACTGAGTGATTCCGTCTCATTTTTTAGGTCCTTTAAGTGAGAAGACCGCACAGAGAAATATGGTTGAGCACATTTTGCGAGCTCTGGTTGTGTGGGCTTGCTTTAAATAAAACCACCCTTAAATACATATTACATTATCATCTACATCTTACACACGTACTCAAACGTACAATATGCAAAATAAGAAGCATACTCGCATCAACACTACTTCTTTTGATTGTTTGTTACGAACATGAAGTCTTCGCGACATGGTTTCTTAACACTCATATACATTAACATCAATACATTCATCGTGCTTCGCTTATTAAACGACAGCATTTATTATTGGTTTAGTATAATACATGGTACGAGAATACATTTAAAAAACAAGAAGTACTTACATTTCAAGACTTTTTACGCAAGTTTCTAGTATGTATGCGAAAAATAAGGTATCAAGTAATCATCGTAAAATTTTATAACCCATTGTATTACACACTATCAAAAGCAAAAACAAAGACTTAAGAAGTTTGCTTGAGATGTGTTTTGATTGGAGAAAACTAACGGTTTATATAATTTTTATTTTTATCGATATTTAAGCTTTTAGTTCAACGTCCAGGAAGAATAAAACATCTTCTGTTTTTTAACAGGATATTTTTTTTAAACGTAATGCGAACTAACTATGAGTTTACATTAAAAAAAGTGCGTTGCAATAAACACTAAATCATGCAACATGAAGCGCCAGTTATTAACGTGCTATTAACTCGTCTTTGTTGTTTTCTTACTATTAAAATGTTCCCCTTATTACGATTTTGGGAGCATTAAACATCAACATAATCTTCCAGACTGACAGACATACCCATTTATGCTTTTAGCAATTATTCGGTTTAATTATTGAGACCATCGTAGACGGACGCTGCACATGCAACAATAATAATGAGGCAAGTAAAAATGCACACGTATGATAAATATGAATATGTTTACCTTTGCCACATACGAATATGACAGAGTGCATGAATAAAAAACTTTCGTGCTTAGTGTTGGAAATAATGCTGCTACAGTTTTTGTTTTTATCAAAGAAAATTTTTACAACATATAACATCGTCGGCTTAAAATGTAAACCTGCTAACTCACTTCAACCAAGTTTTACAGGAGAGACAAATAACTGCTAAAATTGTCTATACAAAGCTTAAGAAATTAGTGAAACGATACGTAGAGTTTCAGTCGAAGCAGCGTCTTTTTCTCTTCTGAACGGCATTAAAATGTCATATGTTATAAAAAGTGAATTTAGCAGATTTACGCTCTCAGCCAACGATTTGTAAAATATAAAAAAATATCAATACAGAGAGCTTAGATAACTTTAAACGCCTGGCAACACTGCTATTTACATGAAAGGTTAAAATTACTCTTGTTGTTAGTAGAAGCGGACTTGTTGGCTAACAGTTCTTTTGCATGTTACATCAGTCAACCCATTAGAATTAATGTAATATCTTATTTCCTATTCTTTATTCTCTAATTTTTGTTTGTTTTTATAACTTTTTGTTGTTGCCTGTTTCGCTGTATGTGCTAAATGTAGATCATGGACGTGAGGTACTTTAAGTACACATGTGCGTTATTAAAATAAAAAATTAAAAATTTTTCATTGAGCTATAAACAAGTGTTAAGGCGTTATTTAAAAATATTTTTCCGCAATAGTCGGCACCCAATAATAAGTCTGTTAGACAAGAATGTTTATGAAGCTCATCTAAAGTCAAACCAGCAAATTAAAATATTCATTTGGTTTCTTTTCAAGCGTGATATGTACGAACAAATGCAGAATTTTACTAAAAAAAAATCATATATCGTCGGCTTAGAGTGTAAATCTGCTAAATCCACTTTTTATAGCAAATGATATTTTCATGCCGTTCGAAAGAAAAAAAGACGCCTCATCGATTTGCTTAAAAATTTATTTTAATTTGAATCTCTATATGTAGAATAAACTTAATGTATTAAGCTAATTTCTTAAGCTATGTATATAAATCGTAAACAGTATTTTGTCTCTCCTGGAAAATTTTCTTGAAGTGAGTTAGCAGGTTTACACTCTAAGCCGACGATATAAAAAATAGGCACAAAATGGAGACTTCGACATGAAAAATCGCAGTTTCATGCAACAATTTAATATTAGCCGGAGAACTTAAAAAAGTGTGAACTGTCAAAAAAACTGTCACTCACATTTTGCTTACTTTTTAAAGTTTATGAAAGTCAACTCTGTAAAATCATCATGAAGAGATTGGCGCTTGAACAGCGCTACCAAATTATCTAAATTTCTTTTAAAAAGCAATCAATCAATTCACGGAACTTATACACGATGTTGCGATTTTTACGCCGCTCACCTGAGCTGGGCATCCCACGAACTGTGGATAGATTTTATACCACATACTCTCTTTATGATGCAATAAATAAAAATATTTTACGTGTAGTTTCCACAATGCAAGCAAACGACTTGTTAAAAAAAACATATGAAAAGCACTCAAATTTTTGAGTGATTCCTATACAAATTTTCTTCACAAGTCGCTTGCTTGCATTGTGGAAACTGCACATTAAAAGGTTTTTTTTACAAATGTAAGAGTGCGACTTGGTCGTTGTCGACTAGTTAATTTTAAAAACGTTTCACCCTAGACACAACCCCTCGTGTTTAACACAGCTCTAATTATTAGTTTTCTCTCAAAAAATGGACTTAATACCCGATTTTATAAGCAAAATGAGCAAGAAAAACTAAGCCGAGTTCTTTCTCTATGCCTATTCTCTATGCCTCTATTTATTTAGATATTACAAGAAAAAGAATATTGGAGGAGACTCCTGGACGCCTCTAAATTAATAGCCATTAGCCGAAAGTCATAACATACTGGTTTTTGCAGAAATTGCAACAGAATTTTGTGAGAAAAAACCAATCATTAGTACGAGCATGTAACAGAGATGTGTTTTTTTTTTTTTTGTTAACGCAGCTCTGTCTAGGGTTATAAATTTCAAAATCTAACTTCTAACTAACATCTAATGATATAAAAAATACCAATGTTTTTAAAAATAAGTATTATTGAGGTTTACTTTTTGAGAGAAATAAAAAAAATTTTCCCATATCGTAAAAAGTATAATGCCCTAATTCAGTAAGAAGATTTAGGACGTTTTTGTTTGGAAATGCTTTTGAGTTCTTGTGTTTGAATTCTCTAAATTATTTTCTTCAAAAATAGTTGTTGTCTTTGATAATTAAAAATAAAAATATCATTGCCATGTTTTTAAAACATAAAAATTAAATTAAAGTATTATGCAATAGTCTGAAAAATATATGAAAAAATATATGTTGGAAATAATGTTTGGAACAAAATCTTAAAGCAAATACAGGAACCTTCTAGCATAGACAATATGTAATAATTGTTTTAGAGAATCACAACTGCAGCTTTTTTTCGTGCATAGACAAGACGGCAGAAACGACGAAGAGAATTAGGGCATAAAAATCAAAACTAAAAAAAACTGAAATTCATTGGAAAAAATTTTATCAAACTCAATTCCGCAATGAGCTCAGAATTCATTAAATTAGTTTAATTACTCGTATTATGGTTTGAACTTCAATTATTTCTTTATTTATGGTTCAATTAGGCTAAAGTTCGTATCGCTCTGGGAGTCAAATTAAATGTGGTAATTTTTAAGGGATCATATAACACCAAAATTAGTTTTAAATATTCTGACAGACATTAGCAGAACGGAACAACTAGCTGTTTTCAAAGGCCGCAATACCCTCATCATTACCGTTCCTTGTGTTTGGTCCACTGTGTGTGGTATTAGTTGATGTAGATGTCTGATTTAAGTACTCAGCTTTTCATTGCAAATGGAATATGTGAATTGTTTTGATTTTTGCTGAGTTTTTTTATTTTTTTTGTAATGAAAGTGTAGTTTTGCCTTACATATAATTTGCAACAGTCTTGCAATTGCCGTTTGGTCTATAATAATTATGCACATATAAGTTTATTTGCTTATTTTGGTTCTACTCAAGACAAACTTTATTGACTTATACTGAACTCAACTAAAACATTATTATTGCCATTAAAAACTTAAATAATGGTTGAGCTTATAGTTGTCTTGCGCCATAAAATTTTCAAGTAAATATTCGTTTTGATTCATAATACTTACATACATATATATAATTAGGTTGTATCAAAGTTGGATTGACTATCAGGCAAAAAAAAATAGTTGGATTAAGAATGACAGTAGAGGTGTTATATAACTGAACGTAAAGTAGTTTTAAATTTTTATTGTTTATTTTCGAAGTAAGATCAGGTTTTAGGGGTTTTAATTCGAATTTCATCATTACAAGAACCAAGTCTCGTGGGAGTCGCTTGGGTAAAAGTACATATATTATAATAATACATTTTAAGAGGTGTGGCCCGCCTCCTGTTTTGGCACAATAGTATGACATTCTAGTAGCCTAAAGCGGGTGTAAATTTTCCTTATAATCCTATAAGTAGAAGTCCATGTGATATAAGTTTTAATTGGGGTTTTCCTAATCACATTTCTAGATGCAAGATAGTGTCAGGATGTGTTCCTAGTTTTGTAAGAATCGGTTGAATAGAATGATGGGATATGTGATATTGATTTTAAATAGCTATAACCCCGCATCCAAGAGCACAAGTGCCAATGGAACTAAGTTAACTATACCCTATTAGAAAAAAATTAGTTTTTGAAATCGGTCTACAAATGAGAGAGTTATAAAAAAATTTAAGACTGTCCTCATAATTCTTTATAAACAAGAAATATATTTTTATAAACAAAAACAAATAATCTTCGCCTTTGGCAACGTTGTTTCCCATTCAGTTCTACCTGCATGCAATTACATAAATATTTTGCATAATGTTACTTTTGTTCAACCCTTTATAGTTTTAATGAAAACGTTAAAAACGACCTGTCTGAGTCTAGTCGAGTGTTGAAATAATTTCTAGTGTTAAAATGAAAACACTGCGATTGCAAAGCTTTTAGTGCAACATTCCTCAATTAACTTCGCATCAAACTTAAATTGAGTTTTTCATCATTTTCTGAATTTGAATTGATGTTGCATTTTGCAGCCAAACTGCATTGACGCACGCACATTTATTAACAACTGCTGTTGCTGCTCAAAATCTTATTATCATTCAACATTCGGGTAGTGGTTAGACTTCTGCTATTTTGCTACTGTTGTTGCCGTAATTTTTTGTTCTTTTCATGGAAGAAGCAGCGAAAAAATCGTGAATAATTGCAAAAACTTGCAAATTTCCATTTAATTAAAATCCTTAATCAGCACAAAGTCATAAATTAAAATAAAAATATAAAAAAAATAAAAATAATATATAAAAAAAATATTTTCAGCTTTCTGTTGCTAAATGTTGGAAAATAAAAGAGGCGTATTTTTCTGTTTGCGTTCTCTATTCGTTTTATTATATTTTTCCCATTTAAAGTACACGAAACTGGTTGAAGAAATTCAAGTTGTGAAAATAATAATTCTATTCCATTTAAGTTCTACCTCATTATGATAGGACGATAACAGTACGATGGCTAATAGCAAAAAAATGCTGATGCCGATGACTTAGTTTGAATATTTTCCATAAGCTACTTGTATTACGAGTATTACAGTATCCCAGTTGACCAACACTTTCGTTACTAATATCGGTTTCGAATATATCTCGAACATTTATTGTATAAAACTATCGAGAGTGACACTCAAAAATGCGTCGTAAAAAGTTAACGTTTTAGCTCAATTTTGTCCTAAAAAACATACGATCTCGAAGTTTCGCTAGAAATATTAAAAAAATTGAGAGAATATGGAACACATTTCGATATCGCAAAAATTAAAAAAGTAATTTTATATTTTTATCTGTTTATTTTAACATCCTTATTTTATTTTCTATTTTTTAATACTCTAACTTACGATGCAGGATTTGAACATGGTACCTCCATTGTAATAGACTGGCACACATCTAGACCAGACAGATGAATGCACATCAGGCGGATGCTTACATATTTTTTTTTATTTTTTTCAAGAATATTTGTCCAGCAAACATACTTGTCTCGTTTCAAATTGATGATGATATGCGAAAAATATTTTGTTATAAATAATGCATTTGGTAACATACAATGCCTTTTATGTTATCAAAGCTTTAAGGAAAAAAAGGAATATGTCATTAAAAGACATTATGATGCTTTTCATAGTGATATGAATAAGTTTAATGGTAAGCAAAGGGAAAACCTTTTAAATCAGAATAAAAACATTTATATTGAAAAAATAAAAAAATGGATGCTATCAGTGGACGATACCAAACTAAAGTTTGAAAATAAAAAAATGCAATTGGAAGTATCAAATTTAATAAGTTTGGATATTGTTAGACAAGGAAGACCATTTTCTGATGGGATATTTTTTAAAAATATTATTAATAAAGTTTTTCAAAAACTTAATTATAAAAATAAGACTTTACAATCTCTTTCTTTGTCTCGCCGCAGCGTAGTTCGGCATATTACTAAATTAGGAGAATTAGTAGAGTCTGTTATTAGAGAAAAATTAACAAATTGCAAATTCGTTTCTTTTTGTTTAGATGAAAGCACAGACATTAATGACCTTTGCCAACTTCTGATATGTATTCGATGCGTAGATCATGACTACAATATTTTTAATTTTTTTATTTCACTGTTTACTTAGAAAAATATTTATTTTCAATTAATAATTTTACTTAATCAACGTTTTCTCTCAAGATAAAAAATATGTCTTTTTATGTATAAATATATAATGCACCATTATCTTTCAAACGCTTGGCTTTGTGTTTGGTGGGTAGCTCGCAACCTCAACACATAAAAAATTTACCACTACATTGACAGTGCCCACCAGTGATCTAGACTTGTGTAGTTCATGAACGAACTAGTTCAAATGAACGATTCAGTACTTTGAACTTAGTGAACTAGTTCAATTGTTTTACACTCAATAGTTCAATTTTTGAACTAAAACCTTTCCTTTCTTATTGTTTGTGTGCTTTGCTTCTATAAAAGCGATCTTCAAAACCGTGCACGCGTGCGAATGCTCTCACAATAGTTCAGAGATCAGTAAGAGATAATTTGTAATTCTATGCAATGTGTACTCAAATGTTACTACAATCAGGGTTACTACTCAAATCTCATACTATTTATATGTGCCGGTTGTGTAGTCGCATTTTAATAGACAACAACGTATTCTTTTTAAATTAGTTTAGTTTCAAGTTTATCTACTTTTCAGAGCTTGAATAATCATATCTGAAACTAAGTTATTATATACTATTTAAAATACATCAAATGTGCATTAATCTCTTTTTGAACAAGAGAAATTGACTTGAATTACAGTTTTAGAAATATATTACAAATATATCTTGGCAGCTCTGCTATAAGAAGAGCAAAAGCTATTACGCTCAAAAACGAAGCACCAACACAAACATAAGTATGAATGTATATGTGTTGGGATCGCTGTTCTATCCCTGCAGGAAATGTCAATAGTAAAATTATACCGATTACCTATTGACGATGTCACCAGTACTTTTGAAAGTGTGACAAATCTTAACTGATGGCACAAAATCTTCCACAGGTTAAAAAAAATTTCCATAATTGGCACTTTCACTAAAATTTTTTTACTTTTCACATTTTTTATTTTTATACAATAAAGGTATTCATTTCAGTTTTTTTCCTCGTTGGAAAAATGGAAAAATGTTATCTTTTACAACAAACACAGAAAAAACAATTTAAAAAAAATTTTGAATTTTTTTCCTTGTGTTTGTTGTCAAAAATTACATTTTTCCATTTTTCCAACGAGGAAAAAACTGAAATGAATACCTTTAATATGAATTTGAATTGTTCAATACATTTAGAGGTATTAACTTTTAATTTTATTTCTTAAACAAATTTTTATAAACACTTACATTTTGCATGACGCCACTTTTATTTTCAACAAACCAATAAAACATTAAGAAGAAGCATAGTTGTGTGTATCTGAAAATATGTTTTCTACGCATCAAAAACAATATTAATATGTAGACGCTCCGTTGACAATGTCACCAAAATAGTCGACAAAAGTGGTGACTTGGGGACACTTAAACCCACGTTTCCTTCAGGGATACTCATCCATATGTATGTCTATAGGTAGGTATGTATGTATATTTAGTTCTTGCCGGCTACCACTACCACAATATGCAATAAACAAGAAAACACAAGTAAAACTTACACTACATGAGATTTCTAAAAAAATTTCACTCTAAATTTGTTTTACATATAAACCCTTTATAAAGCAAATTTATTTATTAAATAATTAAATAATTTTAGTTTTCGTAAACTTAATTAATCACAGAATCCGTGTTTTGGTATTTTTTTCGTTTTTGGGTTTTTTCGGTTTTAAGCGTTTATTTTTAGTTTGGGGTTTTTTTGAATTTATTGGCGCTTTCTGAGTTTTGGCACTTTTTCACGTTTTGGCGATTTTTTTTGGTTTTTAAAGTTTTTTTAATTTTGATCTTTTTATTTTGGCGTTTTTTTATTTTGGCGATTTTTTTACTTTGGCGATTTTTTTTAATTTTGGAGTTTTTTTTTCATATAGGTGATTTTTTTTTGTTTTGGCGATGTTTTTTAGTTTTGGCACTTTTTTTTCGTTTTGAGGATTTTTTCGGTTTTTGGCGTTTATTTTGAAATTTTGGCGATTTTTTTTTAATTTTGGCGATTTTTTTTTCATTTTGGAGATTATTTTTTTCACATAAACAATTATTTTGGTTTTGGCGCATTTTTCGCGTTTTGGCGATTTTTTTCGGTTTTTGGCGTTTTTTTCATATTGGCGATTTTTTTTCATTTAAACGATTTTTTCGAATTTGGCGATTTATTTTAGTGCTAGATTTTTTTTTGTTTTTGGCGATTTTTTTTTAAATTTTTGGCGATTTTTTTCAGGTTTTGTCGATTTTTTTCGGTTTGGCGATGTTATAATTTTCGGTTTTTTTAGTTTTACCGTTTTTGAAAATTTCAAGAGTTTACCTCTTATGGTTTCCAAGATATAGCAAGTTGTCAAAATTACATAGTCAAAATTGCATTAAATGATGGACCACCATCTAATTTAAATTTTTTAATATTTTAATGTTTATTGTTGTAGTCTATATAAAAATACACTAATTTTACAAATTTCAAGTGTCAATATACATATGTACATACAATTGTATGTATATTACATGAGATTTTAACATTTTTCGTCGCTCGTTTTGGAGCACCCTTTAATTTCTATTTCTCATGTATTTGTTGTTGTAGTGGCCAAGGTTCTACATACTCTGTCCAAATTTCAGGTCCGTAGCTCTTACGGTTCCTGAGAAAATACCGTGTGACGGACAGACGGACAGCGTAGCGAAAACAATAGGGGTCCTTTTTTCACCTTTGGTGTACGGAACCCTAAAAAGCGATTTAACTGAATGAACGAACTAGTTCATTTATAAATAATGAACTAAAATGACCGGTCACTAAAAAGAACTAAATGGCACAAGTCTGCACACATCAACTATGCTATCGTGGCAAATTTTTTTCTGTTCAATTATTGCACATATGAATGTAAAAGTGCTGTCATGGCTCGAACGTGGTACGTCTAGAATAACAGGCTAACACACAGCCGCTCGGCTACCATCACATATTCGAAAAACTATCGAGAGAAGTTCGTAGATCGAAGCTATAGCGAACATTCGAATTTCTTTAAATATCAAACAATTTTGTTTCGAAATTTCTTCGCTTTAGTGAGTATTCGTTTATATCGAACTTCAGGTCAAGTGGGATATGACGAATGTGTGTGTGTGTGCGTGTGTGTGCGTGTGTGTGTGTGTGTTTGTATATGTGTGTTTGCTCGGTTACGCATTCAACTAACTGCCAATCTTTCCACGTCAAAAATATAGTTGCCAGCTGATTTTGTTTTAAAAGTTAACAAAAGTAAAAAAAAAAACATTAATTGTAATAATTTCATGTTGCATGTGCGCGCAACTAAATTAAATGTATTAAACTTGTTTAAAACAAACGATGATAAATTCTATTTTGTCCGCCCAAAAATTTAACGATTCGCCCCCCTTTAACACATTTAATTTTATATTTTTGCATCAGCGCTCAGTTCAGAGGGATCGACTTACTTCCATTTAATTTATTTGCAATTTTATTTATTTAAGGGATCAAATGAGAGGAAAAAGAGGAAACTAATTAATCAATTTGAATTAACTTCTTGCAACAAGTTTTAAAAATTCTTATTTTGATAGTTTTTTTAGAAATTGAAAAATGCAGAAATGTCGTGCCTGCAGTTCATAAATTTTTGTCGATTAAAATTTTTAAAATTGTCGGACTTACCCCAGGGTTGTTTACAAGTACCTTTAAGAAATATAAAACAACTCCAATGTTCAGTTCTTTTAGCTATCTACGTTTTGAGACCGTCGGAAGCTATTCGAACTGCTATTCGACAACTATGTCTTTTCCATATACACAACTTATTTTCCCACATGCACATTTCTATGATGTCGATCGTGACAAATTTTAAGAGAAAGGGTTCCCTAATCATGTGCATGAAATGAACACATGATCCAACAGTGAAATGAACATATGACAACATCCCTCCCTCTCGATCAAAATTATTATATATTATATTGATTATAATAAATTTCAATATATTTTTGAAAAGCAATGAATAATTTTGGAAAAAAGTTCGATAAAAATATTGAAACTCAATATAAAATAAAATTATTCGCAAAACAAAAGCACAAACTTAAAACGTTTTTTTTTAACAATTAGACCTGCAATTGGTGCTACGATTGATTTTGAAACATTTTTCGTTTTCACGATAACCCAAAACCAAATTTATTCTCATGTGACAGAAATTGGTTTTACGGGCTAGGAATAATGTAATGATTTTAGCGAAATATGAAACACTATTTTAAGGCGACTAATTAAAGTATATTGTGCACTAATGTTTCTTTAAAATGATTTAAATTTTACCAAAAAAATATTTATATATTTTTTTAAGATTTTAATATTTATTGTAGTTCATTTTTGAAGATATAATAAATAAATATAAATATTAATATAATAAAAATTATGTATATATAAAAATTTAATTAAATGGCACTTGAAATTTATCCCCACTATGATACACGCATTTATATTGTTTAAGTTTTATATGTCATTATAAATAATAACAATAAGAAATATATATAAAAATAAATATACAACTTGTCAAACGAACCTTTAAAAAATGTGCTCGCTCACTTTTCGTCGCTTATAATAAGTCCACTCCACCAAATCATCATGAATATATTGGCGATTGACCAACGTTCTCATACCAAACTCTGTATATTTATAATTCAATCAGGCTAAAGTTCCTATTGCTTTGTAAGCCAAATTACATGTGATAATTATTAATCAGCAAATAACACCAAAGTTAATTATAAATATTCTGCCAAACACTTAAAAGAAGGGAATAACTAGCTATTTTTGAAGGCCACTAGACCTTCATCATTAGAGTTCTTTTGTGTTTGGGGCAGTGTGTGGTGTTAGTACATGTAGATTTCTGATTTATATACGCAAGTTTAATGCAAATGGAATATGTGAATTGTTTTGATTCATCGTATTTCAGTTGAAATACGATTGAATTGAAACCTTTTTTGATAATGAAAGCTCAATTTTAACATCTCTAAATTTTCAATAGTATTGCCATTGTAGTTTGTTCTTTACTAATTATGCACATGATGTAATCTTGTAAAATTACTTTTTACTTTTAAAGTTACATATGATGTCGGCTATTGTGATTAATTTTGCACGTCCAAAGCAGCAACATTTGACCATTTAACCACTGTGTATTACAATAAAATAGCCAGTAAATCTATTATCCAAAACCATAAGACTGTGTTTACAACTTTAATTTATATATGTACATTATTTTGCAATATTATGAATATTTTTACTACAGGTCATATGGTACTCTGCAAGAAGTGAATGACTGAAACTAACACAAGTTGCATTTTTTCACTAACACATTTGCTATAATTTTCCATCAAATTTAAGAGTGATAGTCAATTGGCTGGTCATTTGACCGGTAGTGATGACCGATACATTTATCAATTATAGTTGTTCGTCTTTAACATGGGTGAAAAATCTAATGTACATATGTCACAACTTTTAAGACATCATTTTTTATTGTAAAATATACAATTCGTTCTATTTGTGAAATTAAAATTTATAGAAGTGCTAAAAAACTTAAGTGATAAAAATGGGGAATACAAGAATTTTAAAATTTTAATTTAATTTATACATTTATGTATTTTTATTTAATTTTAGACATTTATGAAAATCAAGCAGCCCAATTCTAAATATTTTCAGGGAGTTTGTTCTCTTCCCTATCATTTGCATTTGCGAATAATCCTACTATTCTAAAAAGCCGGAGAATTAGCAAATACGGGAGAGAGTAAAATCTGGATCAGCTCTTTAATGTTTACATATTTTTCTCCGCTAACGTAAGAGTTCAGCAATAGAAATTTAATAGAAATTGTGTTTTCATTAACAATATAATATAATATTGTTTCTATTTAATCAGAAATAATTTTTAGTCAGGCTTAAGTTCAGTAATTTCAATTCTTATTAAATGAAATATTTTTATTACTTAATGTGAGTTTCTAAAGAAGAGAAGAAAAATTAAACTTAGACTTTAAGCTGGGGGAAATACCGATACTCTTCTGTGCAGCCACGCACTGCATCAGCACCCTAGTCTATCTACTTGGGCAGAGATTCTTATTAACATCAGCTATTTGACTTAAATTTACAATGAAACGGAATATGAGAAACGATTGTTGTGTATACAATTGATTTACCTTTGGTAAACACATTTATAAGTATCACTAATAATTTTCTGTTTTTTTTTTTAATTTTTTATTTTTCTATTTAGGTTAGCACGAAATTATATTACTCTCTACCCAAGTATGTTTAACTATTCTTGCTCATCTTTTACGATCATCACATTAATTATTTTTACTTATTCGATGTACCATCGGTACATGCATGTAAGAATTATTGTAGTGGTCTTATATTACTTTGTTGTTGCATTCTACAGTTTTATTTTTGGCTATTCCATCATTCTGAAACTGTGATAGCCAAGTGTTCTTTTTTAATATAATATTTGATTTTGTTTAAATAAAAATTTAATAAACAGTTTAACCATTCAGAGACATGCGGCATAATTTTGTGCTGAGAAAGTGGAGTGAAGACAGAGCCAGGTGCAGATGCAAATGGATTAATTTATCAAGGAATGTATGTACAAAGGAAATTGTAAATTTTATAACATTTTTGTTATCGGTCTTGATAATATTAAAAAAAATCTTCCATTTACCTATTATATGAACTGAAATGAGGCCTGCAAGTTTGAGTGCTTTAATATTTGTTCTGAATGCAGAAGTAGTTTATGCTTTTGGATTGCATGTGCGCAGGGTTTAGATAAAATTACAAATATACAAAAGGGAAATATAATAATTCGGTATTTATTTAGACTTTGTGTTCTAAATAAATGCTTGTGCTATTGTTTTGCAATATTTATTAATATTATTTTTAAATTTTTGCATTAGTTCCCTTCAAAATGTTTTGGGAGAAAGCTTTCAACAAATTTTCCGTCTTCCTCATATTTGGAATAACTACTTTTTTCCCGGAGAGTTTTTTCTCCCTCTCCCTCATGTTCAGAAAACCTATTTTTTCCCCGGGGAGTTTTTTCCCGGCGAAATTTTAATTCATAATAGGAGGAATGCGAAAAGGGAAAAACTTGCGGGGGAATTGCTATTCATAATTGGGCTGAAGGTGGGTTGGAGCTGGAAAGAACGCGAAGAAGACTAGATTAGTATGACCTACGTTATTTATTTTTCGTTTTTAAATATGTACATTGTACATATGTATATTACTTATTTCCTTATTTCTTATAATAAAAAACTATTAAAATAATAAAAAAATTATGTTTATTTATTTAATAGTTACATTTGACTAGTTTCTATCTAAACATAGTTGACCAGTTTCTATGTGAACATTGACTATTTACAGTTGGCCGATAATTATGTAATCAGTGATTGGCAAAAAGAAGCAGAGTAGGCAATTCAGGTATGTATATGCGTTTTAGTTAAGTGAAATGAATTAGTTAGAGAGATACACGTACCGAAATATTTTGTTAACCGAGATGGCGGTTACCGCTAATGACTAGTAGTCTTCCGGTAGGGTAACTATCTAGTGCATGTAAGTAAATTTTTGTTTGTTTGAGAAGTGACTTCAAATAAAAATAAATATTTGGATATAAGTATTATATTAACCGTTCTCATGATTAATTCATCAACGCCTATTAAAAGTATTGCTATTTGCTTCAGCCACCGAAAACGTTTACTTTCTCATTTTTTTCATATCAAATTCGCATTGTCTCACTTTTGTTTTCATGTATACGATACTTTTAGCGTTTTATTTTATTTTTTTTTTCTAATAAAAAAAAATTGTTTTGCTTGGTTACAGTTGAATGTATTGTGATAAATCATACGTATTTCAAGGTTACGTCTGACCGGAAATTTTTGTTGGTTGGCAACTGCTGGGGCTTCTTGTAAACGATACTAAAAAATTAAATGAATACTGACAAATTTTACTTTATTTTTTTTTTGCTTGTGTAGAAAAACTAAGCTAAACCTATTAATAGAAACACAATAGATAATGGTTGGTATTGTTAGTTAAGCGTTATGTTGGTAATGAAGATTAAAAAAACTCATATATCATCTCTATATATTCGTGTAATAAGAATTAAATCTACGTAGAATTATAGGAGAGGACTTTTTTAATCGAACATCCTTCCTATTAGTCAAAGATTTTTCTGACATTTATTAGGGCTGATCCTTGTAGCAATGAATTTTCGGTGAAGTAAATTAACGAATAAAATGGCCTCGTAGGTTAAAGTAGCGCTACAACGATACTATAAAAAGTAATATAACCAGCAACAACAGAGTTGTAAAATGAGTTAAGATTAATAATTTAATACTTCACCATCTGTCGTCTTTTCATTTAAGAAGCTTACATGCATGCGTAGTTAGTCCTCTTCATAAAGAAATAAATAATATTATATTAAAAAAAACTGTAATAAACATAAGCTTTCATGTATTCAGAGAGAGAGACAATTATGACAGCATTTTTTTACACAAACATCTCTTTTAAATTGATTTTAAATTTTCTTATTTTCTGCATTTCATGTGATGAATATATAGTATATTATTTTGAAGAAGAAAAAATACGTTTTCAATCAATTAATTGTTTACGAATTTTGGTATTTAGTTTAACGAATTCTGTGGTAGCTCCA
The DNA here is from genome assembly GCA_905220375.1 of Tachina fera. Taxonomy (NCBI): domain Eukaryota; kingdom Metazoa; phylum Arthropoda; class Insecta; order Diptera; family Tachinidae; genus Tachina; species Tachina fera. The sequence goes on along the minus strand of LR999964.1, from coordinate 61,607,710 downwards.
CAGAAAAATATTAATTGACTTTTTGATTTTAGTAATTGAATGAATGCAAAATAATTTGTTTTTCTGTATAAGGTGTTGTGAGGTCATATTTACGACACAATTTTCTTGTACTTTTTTTATTTCACCAACCTAAGCCAACAAGTAACAGAAAACAACTCAAGTGTTGAGAAAACGGCGTCAAATGTGTGCTTTAGAGTTTATTCCGTACTTTGGGATCTCTAACTACGAATTTTCTATTTAATTTTGAAAATTCAAAATTACGTATCCAATATGGCGAACTTTTTTGTAATATTATTTAATTTGCTTACAACTCGTGACTAAGGGGATTTCCGCGTCGTAGATTAGGAATCTGGTATTTGATTCTGAAAATTTAAAATGTTGAACTGATTTTTATCATATTAGATTCGCCTTTTTCTATTAGTCATTACTATGCAATCAAAGTGGTAAACCTTTGGAACTAATTCCGATTTTTTTCTACTGGGAAATTTTAAACAATAAATTTTCGGTGTTTTTTTTAAAGAGAAGTAAGTCAGGAAATGAATGGCTACTACTATTACTAGGTGTTACCATCCTTAGGGAGAGTGTTAGAGAAGACAAGTGGTAAAGGAAGAGATAACAACTCTACTTTTTGAACGTTTTTTAATAATGCAGTGTTGCAGCGCCTCTGATGTTGAATGAGGCGTAATAAATTTTTTTGAAGCTGTGCTTTATAAACATTTTATTGGTTATTTTACTTCGCCATAGATGTTACATTAGGATTAGTATCTACTGAAGTCGGTATAGTACAGTGACCAGTTACTATGCCTTCATCACTTGAATTTTACGATAATAACTGATGCATTAGTGTCAGCCAACGCCACCCTTTTGTTATTTTTATATTCCATCATAGTTCACATCACTCCTTACCTTGCACACCTACAATGACTTATTTATTAATGATAAGATAAGATTAAGATAACGTTTGCTGGGTCAGTTATTTTTCTCATAAAAATAATATTTTTTTTAGTATGGTTTCTGTTGTTGATGTTTTAAAAATAAATATGGTCCATGGTAATAATGGTCCATAGGGCAGTAACTTAAACTCCCCTTTAATAACATCTTACAAAATATCTATCTAATTTTTCACGAAGATAAAAAATATTGCAACAGCTGATGCTGGCGTATTGACAGTTTATACCTGAACCTAACGTTAAATGATGTTGAATTTCTCCACCGTCTTGAATATTGTTTTGAAAAATTGCCACAAGCAAACACGGATTTTAGGTATGAGGTTTGCTTAGCTTTTATTTATGAAAAATTTTACGAAGTACATTTTTGTAGAATATTTTAACTTGTAATACTTTTCCGTATGGGCGGGCATTTTCTCCATTTTCAAAAAAAAAAAGTGAATAAGATGTACCCTTTAAGACAAAATCATACCTAAAAAAGTTCAAAAATACGCAAAGACTGACAGAACTCTGCATCACTGGAGCTCTAAAAAGTACATTTACTGCAGCTTTAAATGTTATGTTAATAAAATTAACAGCTCTGAACGCGGCAAGCGTTGCGTTGTCCGACTCAGGACAACAGCACAGATGTCGTACAAATCATTTGGTCACGGTAAATTGCTGGAGGACATGGATTGTAGGTCGGGCTACATCATTCCAGAATTTAACTTCCTTGCCAAACCACAGATCACTATAAGGGAAAATGGCTACCTCGAAGGTCTTAATTATAGTGGTTATTGTCTCAATTTCTTTACTGATGGCTGAAAGATGGATGAAGGGGTAGTTGCTGCGGTTTACTGGCCGGAACTCAGCAAAGACGAATCTTATAAACTTCCTGAATACTGTAGCATCTTCCGGGCAGAAGTCTATGCAGTTGGCGTGACTTCTAAAAGCATGTGGAGCTCCTATGATCCTAAGGTACAAATTTACAGTCATTAATTAACTAATACAATAGTTTAAACAATAATATTTGATTCTTAGCTATTTGTTTACCATTAGTTAATCCGCCAAATGTCATTGGTTAACAAATAGTTAGACAACAGCTGATTCGTAGTAAACTTTATTAGTACTGTTGAATTGTGAAAATTTTTATGCGCATTTCTCACATACGCTATCAAGCATCTTCTTTATATTAAGCCGTAACAAATTATTTTCATTTTATTTTAAATTATAGTTTAGTTGTTCCGAACCAATTTCAGCACTAATTCAATATCTTGCTCACTGTTTTACCCATTTTTAAGAAATAATACATCAAATGTAAACAAAAACCATATGCTACAGCAGAGATGCCGATAATGAAAGTAAGTTGTTTGCTCATCTTAAGAACTTTAGTTAAACAATGCAATGTGAATATGAAGTATTAGTTAAACAATAGTTATCATTCTAGTTTACTAATAGTTAACTAATGACTGTAAATTTGGCCCTAAATCAACTAAATTCCTTTTGTCACTAAGCAGAAGCAACTGTAGACTTCTAGTGTGGGTATTAACTGGACACTGCTGGGCGACTTCGTGTGCCGTCAAAATAAGACAAATACTTGACGGTATGTGCAGGATATGTAAGGAACCTGGGGTAATTGAGACGGTACAACATCTATTGTGCCAGTGTTCAGCTCTAAGTCGCACTAGATATAATTGTCTTGGTGATCACACTTAACAGACTCTTGATCTTGTATCTGGTTTGTTAAATCTGTGTGGGAGTCATTCGATACAGGCTTCACGAACTAGGCCGCCATACTTATATGTTTCTTGTCATCTGTTGGTATTGCTAAGGATCAATCCTGGTCCCTGCGAGATCCTTGCCCACCCAGACTAACCTTACCCTTAACCTAACCCTTTATCAAAGGGAAAAAGGTTATCTAGTTTTTATTTGATCCTTTTCACATATAAATTTTAACAAACAAACTGAAAAAGTTACAGCTTATTGACCGATTCTCCCCGCAAAAAATTTTAAAAAAGGTAATCGGGTTTGTAATTAAGCTTTTTTTGGTGGAAGCTCTTCCCTACTGGATTACCAACTTAATGATTTTAACAAGGCGTGAGAATAAAATAATAGATTCTTCAGAAGCACTTACTTTTTTTATTTGGCAACTTGTTCACGTAATCTATTTAATTCCAAGAAATCATTTTTCTCATTTCTCAACTTGTACAGCATTTTGTTTAAATTTAAGGTAATGTGATTTGTAAGCGAGTAATGAAATTTGGTAAAAGTAAGTCATTATAAGGCAAGTAGTTCTAATGGTAGTGTGTAATTATTTGCTGGGTAGCTTCAACAATATGGCCGCTATCAACTGTCAAAGTTCCGAAGTGCCACTTTATTTAATACTAAAACTGTCATGGAGTGAAAAAAGTACCATAAATTTTTTCCATCATTGACACCTTTTCGTTGAACCCTTTATCTTTCTCACTCTCTTTTTCAACGGGTGTTCACTTGCAGTAACCTGGTTTGTCAGTCTGTGGTTTATTTGTTATTATTATATTTTGTAGATTTAGATCACTATTTAGCATTCTTTGTTTTGGTTTTGTACGAGTTCATGAGCGTTTAGCGTTACTCAATTTTTATACATACGTAACCATTTCTTTTTTACATCAATATGTAGTTAGTGTTTTGTTTTAATTTTTGCCTCATTTACATATATACATAATTATGTTGCCATATACATGTACATATACATACATATGTAAATATTATGGAAAGTTATTTCAGTAACCGATTGGTGGGACTATAAAAATTTAATTGATTAAATTTGATATATTAATCGCTGTAGTTCCTTTTTACTGCTGTTCACTGGGTTATGTCTCTGTTAGGGAATATAATAGACAGCCCGTTAATATATTTGAATATATTTATAAATATTTGTACACACACACATATGTACATATAGTATGTACATAATAGTTGACTTTTCTATGGCATTTTGTGTCATGTTTGAAACACAAGTTTTTTTGTTATTGTATTACACATTGAGTTTTATAGTTGTTGCAATTATTATTGTTGTTTTAGCTGTCATTGTTGGCGTAATGTTTATGCTGATGTCAATGGGGATGCGGTTTGTGAATTAGCATTTACCATTCAGTTGAAACCAAAACAAAACATTACTTGTGTCTACTCTTTAGTAATAAAACAAATTAGTCGACAGTTATTTAAAAGAATCGTATTCACATATTTGTGTTTAATTAATTTTTGGAGTGACTGTACTATGGGTCAATGACGTAAATGAATTTCGGTAAAACAAAATTGCGTCTTTCAATAACCTTGTAGTTTTTACTAAACGAGTACATAGTATCCAAATTTAATATTAAGTTCTAGTTCTAGTTTAAGTGCCCACTGACACCTGCTAGATTTGACAGGATAGTTATTCTAGCCAGCAAATTGAATTCAGATCTTGTTGTTTACTAGAACTCCTTAGCAGTTGCTTGCATAAAAAAAACATGGAAAATAAATGTTAGCTTAGGTAAGCGTGGCAGTCAGAATCCTGGACTAAATGAGACCCGGTCCATTATGCTGCGACGGAGACTCTGTTCATGCGGAGTCCCTGCCATCGAATTAACCAGACCTCAACATAAAGTTACTAACACGTTTCAGTTCAACACTGGCAACGTCAGAAAGTTCCTAGAACTCAAGAGCGCTCATTGTGGCAATTCCCTTTTTGGATAGTCTAGGGCAGTGACACAGAAAATGTTCTAGACTTTCCTCTTCAGTATGTTGATACTAGTTTTAAGGAGTGAGGAAACAGTCAAGAGGGCTAACTCGTGCTGGTCTCTTTGCAGAAGTGACGTTTGGTCCAGATGAGGACTTAGCCCCATTGCGATTCACTGGCTTTATAACATACGTATTGGTAGTGTGGTGGACGTCAACATACAGAAAGTGCAACACTAAAATTTTGCAGAATGTTCAATAAATGTGCTGCTTAGGTATAAGCGGTGCTATGAGAACTACATCTACCAGGAAACTGCAGACTAATCTTTATGTACAACCTATAGACATTCGTATTAGATACGAAGCAGTTCTTGTTACAAAACGTCTACAAGTGATCTGGGAACGGATCGGACAAGATAACATACCACATCATTAAAACATATGGACATCACTGAACGGATACAACCAGACTTTAGAAATGTACATGAGACTAGGTTTATAACAGAATGCGCGACATTGATTCCGGAGACACTCCTGGGTCAATAAAACCTCAGAACAAACAACCGTGGGAGTTTGCTGCTACATGAATGGCTCGAAGCCAGGAGACCAAGACTTACTTCCGCTTGCCTAAACATTGTACAGTCTTCCAGAAGTATGTAAGTGTGATCACGGAGGTTTTAAAATGAATCAGTGTGAATTTTGGCCCACAAAGTTCAATAAATAACTGACAGCAAGTCGGCAACTAGGACAATCACAAATTCTATGACCGTTTTAGATTGCAAAAATAATGAACGATTACGCGGTTCATGGCAACATTCGTCTTGAACTGGTGCAGGCCCACTACGGCATAATTGGAAATGAACGTGCAAATAAGTTGGCAAAAAAGGCCATAACGTGGTGGACAGTAACTCTAACTAATACGAAGCCTTTCAAGGTAATCTAACTAAGTTTCATTGTGGCGAACCGGACGAAGACAAAACAAGGGAACTTAAATATACGAATGACAATGAATGCAGGGCATGTACGGCAGACATGGATATAATGGAGCACTTCCTTTGTCATTGTCCCGCTTTCGCTCAGTCTAGATCGCATTTTTTTGGGGGATGACACCTTATTAGATATTATCCACCTTAGAGGTATTGACTGGAAAAGCTTGAGGGACTATGTGCTCTCACCCTATAAGGGTGGTGTTCGTTTGTTAATTTATACGAGAGCGCACAACAGGCTTGTACTTGCTTATGTGTATGTCCTCGGACATGAGAGTAATGGCTCGTCTTTTTAACCTAACCTAACATAACCTCAACTTCCTCTTTATCGGTTTCTTGGGGGTGGCGTTGGCTGAAGTAGTTAGCACGTTGACTACAAAACCGAAGATCCTGGGTTCAATCTCTGTATCCGACAGTCATTAAATAACAACACCACGCATTTTTCTGATGTACATTAGTGTCCCTTTGTATCAGTTGTTGTAGGAAAGTTCAAGTGATGAAGGCATAGTCACTGGTCACTGAAATATACCGACTTCAGCAGATACTAATCCTAATGTAACATCAGAGGGCACCTTCATCGGTATTGTGTAGCAGAATCATCGGCGAAGTAAAATAAGCAATAAAAATAGCTACTAAGCACAGCTTCAAAAATGTAATGCGCCTCATTGCAACCAGAGGCGCTGCAACTCTGCAATATAACTTGCAAAACGTAGAGTTGTATAAGAAAAAGAAGCTTTCCTCTTTCTCTCCCTTCACCACCTATCTTCTCTATCACTATCCCTTTCCTAAAGAAGATAACACCTATAAGTAGTAGTAGACATTCATTGCCTGAGTGTTACTTCTCTTAAAAAAAAAATAACTACGGCAATAAATTTTGTTCGACTTTTAACGTTTCTGCATGCCTACCTAGAGACAGTGTCCGGTTAGCATGGACATCATAGGAGAGATTTGTTTTCTATTTCTTAAAAGCAAACTAGCTGTAGTTTTATCATTTAAGTGAGTCCATAACTGCCTGATGATCACACAATCATTTCTTGTGGTCCAGTTTTAATTTACATCGGTATTGTGCATAAGTCTGAGTTTTCAAGAGAGTATAGATAAACCTACACATTCTAGTTCCAGTGGATCCTGTAAGGTTGTTCCTGTTTTAGCAAGCTCATCAGCCCTGGAGTTTCCCTGAAAGCTTCTATAGGCCGGGATCCAGATAATTCTAATACTAAAGTGCACTGCCATTTTATTTATAAAGATGATCGAGAGTCGATGGCTGTTGCGGGTATTAAAGGGTCATAAAAACTGCTCGAATATCAGTTTATAGATTAATTAAATTTGTTGAATTGAATAACTTTGAAACTCCTTTATAATAATGATCTATGCTTGGTAGAAACTGCAATGATCTGGAAGTCGCTTTGCAATACGACGACTTAATGTCCATGAAAAAACTACGTAACTTCCACCTTCCGGTGTTTTGAAGCCATCCGTATAAAAATCTACACTTTTTCTTCTACCTGGAATACCATTCGTTCACAGTTCTATGGATGGTATCCAGGGGGTCTACTCAGTATTTCGAAACGAAAGAAATTTCATTAGAATTTGAATCAAGGGTTTATATTCAAAAAGTGCTATCTGCAGTTCTTGAATATTTTAGTAAACAAAATAAATTTGTTATTTTCTCTAAGTCCAAGTGCAAGTCAAGCCTTGCAGATAGCACTTTTTGAATATAAACCCTCGGTATGCTAATAATATTACAATTTGAAAGCATTTGCTTTCATTTCGAATTACAGAGTAGACCACCCCCAGGTTTTACAAAGACGTTCGTGGAGTAGATCAGTTGAAGTTTGGTCAATCCTCCAAGCTTCATGATCAAGTATTCTACAGTAGCAGGTGGTGTTTCCGTTCCACAAAGAAATACAATGAAGAGGGATTGCTGAGGTTATTGATATCACCTTTCCTACCAAGTCCCATGGCAGCAGGTACAACAGCATCCCCAGCTTGTTATATACAAGGATGCAAGTCCCTGAACCTTGTGTAACATATGTACATACGTCGTTTTATTCAGGAACGGCTACCAAACGCTGATCCCATACATAAGAATTGGGCATACTATGGCAGTATAGATTTAGTGAGCAATTTTTGAGATGAGTTCCCAATTTTTTTTCCAATGGGTTTCTTGTATAGACAAAGTGAAATTGTTGCTTTCTTCGCCCTCTCTATAATGAAAAAAGAATAAACTCTTTTCAAAACTACACTGCAAAAGAACATTGAAAAAGAGATAAACATTTAATAGATTTAAGTTTATTTTTACTCTGCAATAAAATGTGCAAGCTTAAAACCAAGTTCATGCATCAGAGAACAATTCAATTGTGGTATTTAATAAAAGTTCATCTTTAAACACTCTGGTTGCTACCTTCTTCATTCTGCTGTACACTTTCATTTGGAAACGGGTATTAGCAGTGAAAACTTTCATACTTACTCGTACACACAAAAATATGTATGTAGACACTGTTACCTACATTCGTACACGTGGTGTGGTGTACACTTCAGACGTTTCTACTGCTGCTATTGCTGTTGGTCTCATTTGTTGTTGTTATTGTTGTCATTGCTCCTGTTATTGCCGTCATGCTGTTGGTATTAATACAGTTTCAACTGATGTAGCTGCTGCTGCAGTTGTTATTAGCTGCTTAATTCAATTTGTCGATGTAGTGTGTGTGCTTTTTTGTTGTTGTTAGCTTTACTCATATGGTTGTTGTTTGTTGTCGCTGTTGTCATTTCTATTATTGTTTGTACACTGTCGGTGTTGCTGTTATTGTTACTCTTATTGTTGTTGTTGTTGTGAAGACTGATGTGTGCTCATGTTAAAACAACAATTATTGTAAATGTCACAAATTGCTATTGTAATTAGTAGTTATTTTGCATTGCATTTGTTTAATCAAACTTGTTGTGTTTATTATTGTTGTCATTGTTGTTGTCTTTGCTGTCGTCGTCATCCTTACTTCTGTTTTTACTAAAGTTTTTTTTAGCTGTTGTTGTAGCTCTTGTTATTACTATTGTTACTTTTAGTGTTATTGTTATTTTTATGATGTTTGTGGTATTAAAACAAAATTAAAACAACAAAAAAACTGAAAAAACCGAGAAATTTAAAACCTCATTGCATTTAACAAATAATGCTCATTATTATTGAATTTTATGACGAGCCACTACTTCAGTTATTTGTTTCGTTTGTTTGCATAATAATTAATAGTGAATTATTAAATCATTGTTGCCGGAATGATACAGTTTGTCATATATCTATGTACACACATACATATTTACAAATGTATGTATATAATTATTCATTAAGAAAAAAAGAAGGCGAAAAAGAAGAAGACGAAAAAGAAGTAAAAATTATTTTAATGACATTTCAATTACTTTTCATTTTGTTAGACTTGTAAAAAAACATGCTGAAAATTAATACACCGTTCCCAGAAGTCAGGCAGGCGACATGTCTAGAAAATTTTTATGAAAATCACTCAAAAAAATTTGTGGTTTTCAAATAAAAATTTTACTCAAGTCAACCGCCTGGGTTGTAGAAAAAGGGGTTAAATCTTTTTCAAACGAAAATGATTCCCAAAATAAAAAACACACTCAAATTAAACTTTTTATTTCTTTTCCACAAAACTAAAATTTTCGTTTAGCTCAGGAATAATAAAAGTTATAAAAAGTCTCAATTTTTCCATTTATAAGAACGCCAACAATCATGTACGTACATATCGCTCCTTTATTCAAAGAACGTCATAACTAAAATAAACGAATTTGCCAAAAAATTAGTTTGAAGTTTTCCATGGAAAAAGAAAATTTAATTTTTCTCTCACAAGATAAGTAAATAAGATGTTTATGTACATATATGTATGTATATGAAATTTTTACACAATATGAGGATTAATTCTGCATCACTAAATCAAAAAATTGAATTTTTGAGTAAATGAGCGATCTGTATGTATGTACATATGTATGTTCTGGAAGAAAATCTAAAATAAAATTTATTGCTCCATGTGTACATACATACATACCAAACACATGAACACCGGAGATGAAGATTTATAACTCCCCGAAAATTTTATGCATCTCTATGCTGTTGGTGTTTGGCTAATAATTCAAAATTTGTTTAAGATTTTTTAATTTAAGAATCATAACATGTATATTTGTCGGATTCCTTAGGATATAAAACTAACTTAACAATTTCAAATAAAAACTTAGAACCTTAGAAAAACTAAGTCCAATGACCGTACCGGAAGACCATCATCATCCTACAATAGAAGTAAATATACATTTTTCGTCAAATCATATATAGCTCGCTGCTAAAGCCTCGAAATTAAAAAAATTTCGTTTCTAAAAAACAAATTATCATCGAATAAATGAATTGCTATATAATACCAACTGGAATAGTTTACTATGCATTTCGAACCTAACCAACAATGCTGTTTCCTTTAACAATATTTTTCAAAAAATTTTATGACAGGGTATACTGTATCATGAACCAGTGTATTCCAAGCCAAACTGCTTATGTTTCCTCTGGTCCCCCATGGAATTCTAAACAATTTTCTAAAAATAAAAATAAAAAAAATAAATTTTACAAAATGTATAAAAAGTCTGGATTATCTGTGGAATTTGCCAAATACTGTGCCGCTCGTGCTGAATATAATAAACTAAATCAAAAATGTTATAACTGCTATTTACTCAAAGTTAAAAACAACTTTAAGACGAACCCAAGGTCTTTCTACAACTTTGTAAATCTAAAAAGAAAAACAACTTCCTTCCCACCATCTATGAAAATAAATGAATATGAAACTGACAATGATGCTGAAATATGTAATTTATTTGCAGACTTATTTTCATCTACTTATGCCAACGATCAAATAAATGATTCTGTCATACAATCATTCTTGGACCATGGAAGTCAGCCCATTATATTTCCATTATTTGATAGATGCTCAATTCTTGAAGGCTTAAAAAAGCTGAAGTTTTCGTATAAAAGTGGACCTGATAATGTACATAGTTGTCTTCTTATTAAATGTGCTGATGCTTTTGTGCTCCCTCTTACTTTATTATTAAATTTGTCGTTAAAGATTGGTATATTTCCAGATCTATGGAAGGATTCCTTTATTATCCCGTTGTTTAAATCTGGTAGCAAAGCTGACCTCAAAAATTACAGGGGAATCGCTAAATTGAGTATCATACCAAAACTCTTTGAAAAACTAATTACTGATTATTTGTGTCATCACGTATCATCTTTACTATCGCCTAACCAACATGGTTTTCGTAAAGGCTGTTCAACTGTAACTAATCTCTTACAATTCACAATTTTGGTCAATCGTGGTTTTTGCAATAAACAACAAACTGATGTTATTTATACAGATTTCAGTAAGGCATTTGATAATGTCAACCATAAATTTCTTTTGAAGAAGCTACACGAAATGGGTTTTTCGAAAAACTCCTTAAACTGGATCAGTTCATACTTAACTAACAGGAAACAAAATGTCATATTTAAAAATATTACATCTAAATATATTCCCGTTACATCTGGTGTTCCACAAGGAAGTCATCTTGGACCACTCCTGTTTTCTTTATTTATCAATGATTTACCTAGTGTAATCAAGAATTCGTTCATATTAATTTACGCTGATGATGTAAAAATATTCCTTAGCTACAATGACTACAAAGATCATTTGTTACTACAAGAAGATTTAAATTCCTTGCATTCCTGGTCTGATATGAACTTTATGCAATTAAATTTTAAAAAATGTAAGCATATGTGTTTCTACCAAAAGAACCATTTGGCTGTTAAATACTTCTTAGGCAGCTATGAGCTGGAAACTGTTTGTGCTTTTACTGATCTTGGAATATTACTGGATCCTAAACTTAATTTTATTCAACATATTACATTAATTATAAATAAAGCAAGATGTCTACTCGGCTTTATCAAACGTTGGGCTAAGGAATTTGAAGACCCCTATATTACTAAGCAACTCTTTACATCTCTTGTTCGTCCTGTCCTGGAATATGGCTCAATAATTTGGGACCCAACATATAAAATATATATTAATGCAATTGAATCGGTACAAAAACAATTTTTAATTTTTTGCCTTCGCGGATTGCAATGGAATCCCCTACATCTTCCTTCGTATCAAGCTAGGCTTGCGCTTATTAAACTACCATCCTTAAGTAGTCGAAGAACTATGCTAAATGTTATGTGTATTTTAAATGTAATTAATGGTAATACTGGCTGCAATTTTTTAATTGAAAACATTTCTTTTACTCACCACTTTCTATTAAAGCGTTTAGAACCAATTATGCTAATTCTGATCCCTTTATAAGAAGTTGTAGAGATTTTAATAAACTTTATTTTTATGTTGATTTTTCTTTGAAAGATCATTTAATCAAAAGTAATATTCTAATCGCATTGAATAATTAATAACTTTTGCAAAATTGTATATACGTACATGTATAAATAGTCTGTAAGAATTGTAAATTCATAGACTTAGTAAGTAAATAAATTAAAAAAATAAACCCTTTATAGGCCTTAATAATTTTTATAAATTTTAATATATTTAATATATGGCCCGAATGGACTACCAGGATGGAAAAATTAAATGTTGATTATCATCGTGTTTTATTGTTTATAATTATAAAAAAAGTCTATTTTTATATAATATAATGGTTTAATGGTTTATCTCAGCTGTTTTACTTGAGGAAATTGGGCTGAAAGCTGAAAAATTTTATATTTTCTTTTTAAAGACGTTTTTATATATAACTATTTGACATGCATAAAAAATATGTTATGTTTCCACTCTTTCTTCAAAATCTCCCTATAACAATCAATTAAGAAAAGAAAAGTTTAAGGAGAACAAAAAAAGTTCGCAAATTGAAAAAGGCATGTGGTGAAATCGTACGATCGTGACCCGCACGTTCGCAACTGGTAATTAAGCCAACTATTGTGTAAATACTGGGTAGAAGACCTACATACAATAATTAATACACTTTTAAAATAAATTAATCACTTTTCATTTCGCAGATTTTTACATTTCACTACTGTCAGCCAAAGTTGACTGCTAGTTTGCGTACTTTCGTAGCCACATGCTTATAACTATTAATATGAAAACTTAAACTCGATGAAATCCATCTTTTGCACTAAACATAGAGCTTCCAAAATGCTATCAAATCGCAAAAAATGCTTGCAAAGGTTTTGTTTTCTATATTTTGTGTACATCAAAAGCGTACAAACGTACGTTCGTGACCCCAGGAAATGCCCATATTCCATTCGCATAAAAGTAACGTTTATAAAGCATGATAAAGGTTCAGTGGCCTTCGAAAACAGTTAGTTATTCCGTTCAATTATGTGTTAGAATATTTAAAACTAACTTTAGTGTTATTTGTTCATTAATAATTATCACATGTAATTTGGCTTAAAAAGCGTTACGAACTTTAGCCCGTTCAAATCATATATGTATATACAAAAGTTCTTATTTTAATCAAATATGCTGTGCTATGAAAAAAAATAAATTTTTTTTCTTGAAATTTAAAGCATTGTGGCAATAACAATTTTTATTTATGAACCAATCTATTATTAAAATAACGCTTGTCAATATTATCCTGTGGCAGATTTCTTTTTATTACCTTAACGTCTCTTTATTTTTCTTCTTTTTGAATTACGTTGATCGGTCAAGCAATTTCAATGATACATAAAGAAAATCCAAAATATATATAAATTAAAACATTTTCTTCTCTCTATGCTGCAAGATAGTTGCTGCTGTTGCATTATGATTTACTCATAAACAAACGTGCGTGTTGTGGATTAATCTATTAGAAAATGTGCGTTTTCATAAGACATTTTTCATTTATGTGTTATCAGTTTGGCTTGAAACATTTGGTTGCCCATGAGAAATTTAGAATTGTGCTGTCACTCGCAATATAAACACTGCATACAAATTGAAAGGTTTTCATCAAATGAAAACATATGCTTGGGAACAAGGCTTCGTGAAGAGTGACCTTAATATTTGTTGTGGAGAAAGCAGCTATATGAAGTTATGTGGTAAATTTGAATTTTATATTGGTATTTTATGATATTGTATGTAATTGTTCGCAAAGCCCTGATGAGAAAAAAACTTTATATAAGACCTAAAGCCATATTTGATTATAGAAAATATACATAAATACGAGATCTACTGAAGTATATCTTTTTGATGTTGAGCCAATTATATTTTAACATAAAGAAAATTAGAGACAGTCGACTAAAGCGAAAAAATTCTTTAGAAAAGCTAAACGACTTTTTATGCTTATGGAAAAAGTCTCAAAATGTGATTGGGAATTATATATATTTACGAACATAGCAAATTAGAAGCCTTGAACAAAAACTTCACAACAAACATTTTTAACTGAAATGCATATCAACGTTGCTTAACCAACAACAAACAAAAATCCTGCACGAAACTATTTAAGTGATGTGACTTTTTTTCATGAAGGCATTTCTCTATTTGGCCCTATTCTGCCGCCCGCTTTATTTTTTTGACTGACGTTTAAACAATGAATTATACCAAAAATTATACCACTGAGCTTATATTAAAACAAGAGACCATGAATATATCGAAAACTTACCAAACTCGTATAGAAGGGCGTGGAACTCTCGACCGCTATGCTGGGATAGGGATTTTGATCGTTCGAGGGATATGTTGAGCCAAACACACTCATGCCAACGCCCGCTACCGGTGTGGTCGTTGACAAACGAGGATAGGAACCCAAAGCAGACAGTCTTGAGGAATTGTTAGCATCATATTGACAAGAACAAATGGACTGTCCCGTTATGGGATCCGTAACCAGGGGTCGTCCATTATCACAGCAATTTGGCGAAATAGTGGCGGTACTCAAGGAATAAGTATGGGAAGGATTTTCCAATGAACCGCAGGCTGCTGTCGAAGTGCTTGTACTGCCCAATGCTGAGGTTTGTGAAACCGCATCTGGTGTTAAGGTGCCAGCAGAACTGTCGCTATTACTACTAGTCACACTATTATCGGCTGCAGCGGCCGGCGATGGACTTATTGAAGATGACGTGGAGGTAAGTGTTGTAGCCGCCAGTGGGGATTGAACATTCGGATGGCCGCTTGTTAGCAGATGACTGGATGTTAGAAACTGTAAATATTAATCAAATAAATATCACGATCATTGCAATAACTTAAAGTACAGAAGAAGAAAAAAACTTTTACTTTTTATTACATTTTTAATTTATACTTGTTAGTTTGTTTTTTTTCTGAGTAAGATTTTCTGTTTATTCACTAAAAACAATATCATGTAATGTAATGCATTTTAACAAAGCAACTAAATAAATTGTGTTTAAAAATACAACTCTATTTCAGCACTATATTTGTTTGTGGCTTTTTAAATAAATGCACTCATTTCTAAAAGTTCATTACGATTTGATAGCGTGCTGAGAGATCATACATTTTATAAAAGTATGATCATTTGAGTTTCATACAATAGTCTGAGTTGAGTAGTTTTGCATGATAATTTTGTTTGTTTCAGTTTTATTTCAATGTTTTATTGTTATTATTTTTTTGATTTTATTTTATGCACTTTATTTTGTAACGTTTTATGAATTAATTAATTCATAATTTATTTTTATTGCGGTGCAAATTGCAAATATAACTAAAACAACTTGAATATAAAATATAATATAAAAAATAAACATACAACAATTTTAAAAGAAAATTCTTGTAAAAATATGTTTTGTTTTTTCCAGCCGAAGCCTACTGGTGCAACCACATAAAAGTACGATAGATGGCAAAAAGAGAATTTTTTTTTGTTTAATTTCGCAATTAACTTTAAAGATTTTTCTACATGAAACCTTGACTGCGGGTTTTAAAAATAAAGTTTTTTCTTTTCCATGTACCCTATAGTACAAAAGAAAAATAGATATTTAGCAAACAAAGGAATAAATAATTTCCAATGAAATAATTCCCAATAAAATGAAACCTAAAAAAAGAAACAAATATGTGTCAACAAAATTCAGGGAACTGAACGCCAAAACAAGTGAATTAATCTTAAAACTCGAAATAAAATGAGTTGCAATTTCCAAACACCAGCCCATAATAATACAAGTAAGAGTGCTATATTCGTCTGTGTCGAATCTTATATACCCCCTGCAGTCAGACTGGGGCCAAGTGTCTCTATGTCAAAACAAAAATTCTAGTATTAGTTACATTGTCTACAATTTCTCTTCTATTCGTCAGTATAAAAGAAATAGGGAAAACAGATGTGGTGTATTTCTGGTGGATTTTGCAACAACTTGTCAACATTTATAAAATTGTATGTACGTAAGGTATAGAAATGTACCAGTAAATGTCTGGTTGGTATGTCTCCATGTTCTCATAAAATCTATGAATTCACTACCTAGTCAATTGTTTTAGAGTTACTAGTAGATTTTCTATAGCACAAAGTATTCTATGGGGGATAATTGTACAGTAGTACTGGTGAAAAAGTCAAAAGTGTCATAGTACATTTTCATCATCGACATTTCCTTCAGGGCCCTTTACAGAGGTGCATATGTAGATGTAGTACACAGATACATATGTATGTACATAAGTACATCCCTGCTAGCATTTTTGGAAATTTTTAATTAAATTTGATTCTTTTTTAATACTTTTAAGTGATCAAAAAACAAGAATATGCGCTCATTTTCTGAGCATAAAAGATAGTTTTGTCGGAAGAAAATGGTATCCTACATGCGACTCTTCTTGAGGAGTCTTCTATTACCCGCTTTTCTGATCAGTTTCGACTCATTTATGACTCATATATTTGAAATAAATAAATAAATTACTTTTAAAGCATAAGCACGACTCATTTTCGAGTCTTTTTTCAAGCGCGTAAGTGTTTAATCAGTTTTTAATCGTCAAAAGTACTCGAGGAAGACTTAGTTAGGTGATTTTTGATAAAACAATCTTCCAGATGCTATTAGGGATTTCTTTTGTAAAAAAATTTATAATTTTTTGTTATAGTACAAGTAATATATTTTATTTTCGATATTAGCCATACCTGAATATCTCTCTGTACACTCTATATTTAAGAAAAAAGTTACAATCACCCTTATTCCAGTTACCAACTACGTCGACACGTCAATACAATACCAAAAATACCATGCTACTATTTATTTAATAATCCCAAAATAGTCTTAGTATTATTGTACCTCTATACCACGTAAAATAACTTGTTTTATATTTTCCCATATTTAATAATCTTTGATGTTGCAGAACTATTTAGTGTCTCAATGGAAACATCCCATTCCATTCATATTCCAAAAGAATCTTTAAGATTTTTTTCAGCAGAAAGGAACTCTTTAAAAAAAATGTAATGGAAAATTTCCATTAATTTATTGTCGTTATGATTGTTCTTTAGCGAAAAATTTTATTTTTTTCTCCATTTACTAAAAATTAATAATAACTCGATGCAAACTGTAAGCGTAAGACCATTCATTGATTTGAAATATAGCTGTGCCGAGAACATAATAAACAACATAATAAACAACATGGCACAAACCCCGTTTATTTTCAAATGAGATATCCATATAAAAATTTAACATATACAAAACATCCTGAGTAAAGATCTTCACAAAACATGAAATATGCTTAACTGAAAAAAATATTTTTGTTTATTTTACCAAAAAAAATTTATTTTTAAATTTTTAACCCTAGAACCATAATTTTGATATTTCTAGTATTTAATATTAATTTCTTTCTTTCTAAAATAAATAATTTATTTAATTATAACAGTTTAATTTAATTAGTTTTATATGCCAGAAAAAGCTTAAGTTGTCCAGGTCTGAAACAATGATTTTTATTTTTCTAATTATTTATTCCAAAATATTTCATTCTAAGACATAAAGTACATTTAATTTGTAAACAAAAAATATACTTACTTGTATATACAAATAAAAATTAAAATTTTCAACCCTGGAATAATCGTTTTAAATTTTTGTGACTCCTTATACCAATCTACTCCTCAAAAAATGCATAAAATATGTTTAGTGAATAAAATACGTCTAATTTGTTAAGAAGAAGAACAAATTAATCAGCCCTTATAACGTTTAGGGTCAAAAACAGTGTTAGTTTCCCAGCCTTGGAATCCTACTTTTTTATTTTTCTGATTCCTAACACCAATATATTCCTTTTAAGAATATGAGTTATGTTTAATTTATATAGAAAAAGCAAAAATTAGTTATAGTTAGGTGGTTACTTTTATATAAGAAAAAAAGTTAAAGCTTTCCAATCCTAGAAACGTGCTTGCATTTTTTTAATAATTTTTATATATGCTAGTTTTATTCGTACCGAAATATTAAATAAGTTTACTGAAAAAAAAATAAAAATAAATTTAATGGCAAAATAAAGTTTAAGTTTTCCAGCTCTGAAACCATCTGCCCGATTTTGCTGATCTTCAATACTAATCTAAAGCGGCCCATACACTACAACAGCATGTTTGTGCCAGCGGTTGGGTCGTGTATGGGCATTTTGTGTGATTGTACGTTTTGCTGTAGTGATGTCAAATAGAGTTTGATATTTTGCTGATGGTACAAGCTTGCTGGTATTGTGTACATATAGTGAAGTTAGCTCAGTTGAGTAAACTGTCCAGGAGTAAATATTCATTTAAAAATTGTAATTTGTTTAAAAATAATTTTTTTCAATGAAAATTGGAATTGGAAAATTGAATTGGAATATTAATAAAAATTTAAGCAAACATCTGTGTCATTATATAGAACCACCCTTTTTTAATTTTAAAAAAAAATGAATATTGTACCAGCTTGCTGGTATGTTATGTGGGTCGAGCATGTTTGCTAAATAGGTTGATTGCGCGTGCATGCTGTTGTAGTGTATGGGCCGCTTAAGTTGGACTACTTCTGATGCATCAGTCCAAGAGCTTCGGAAAACCGATTTCACGTACATCAGCCGGACAGACGGACTGACGTACAGACGGACATCACTTATTATTCTTCCCTATGCATAAGGACCCAGAATATGTATACTTTATGAGTTACTTATTCATATTGTTTAAATTACACACGGAATGACAAACCTGTATATACCCTTTTCTATTTTTGGTAAAGGGCATAAAAACTGTCCACATCAGCTAAAATATTCTATTATACAGGCTAAAATTCATATAGTATTACATATGTATATAGGTACACAGCAAAATAATGTTTTTTTTTTGTTTAAATACGAAAATCGCTGACTTAATAAAAATATCATTGGAGTTTTCTGTCTTCAAATTTTTGCATTAATGATAAATAAAATTGTATGCACGTTTATTGAAAATACTTTTTTTCAGTCAATAAAGAAATTTAGTGAATCAAAGAAAAAGTTGTTGACTTAAATTCTATTTTCAGTGATAATTGTTACGAGTATTGTGCGTGTAGTTGAATGCCACGTTTTTCAACTCCCTTTTTATTTGTATACAAAGTTTAATGCTTGCTTGCAATTATGATAAGCAATGTGTTTGAATCAAATATATCATTTTGTAAAATTCTTTTTTCATATCCAACAATACAGGATTTTGAAAATATTTTTTAAATGTTTTTTTCTGTGGATGATTAAATATATTTTGTTTGCTAATATCGATGAGATTGCTCTGTGAGAGATGTGGTTATAACAGTAATGCGATTCAGTAACTTTTAACGAACCGACAATCGAAATTTTTGTCTAAACATTTTGTTGCTTAAAACAACGATTGTGCACTGAAAAAAAATTAGCCTAAACTTTGGAAAATTTTCTAAATTTGAATAAAAAAAGTTGTCGTATGGCGCCAAAGCTGTTTTTTACTTGAAACCAGTAAAATATTTACTAAATTTCTAGTTCATTAATGAACTTGTTTATAATAATTATATTTTCATATTTAAGTAAAATTTTCCTAAAATTAAGTAAAATTTTCCAATAAAATTCGGAGATTTGCAAAAAAATTTTTTCGTCTTTGATCTCAAATTTAGTAAATGTTCCAATTTTTTTTGTCTTTAATTCTGGTACTTATTTTTATTTATAATTAAATTCATATTATATTCTTAATTATAATTCACCATACATAAATATATATAAATTCCTTGAGAGGAGACAAGTATTGAACCAGCAACCTTCTGATTGATAGGCAAGCACTCTAACCAACTGCCAACAAGGCAGCCTGAATAAGCATTGAAATAATTGAGTTTTAAAATTTTATTTTATTTACAAAAAAATAAATTTCAATTTCAAATATTCCTCGAAAATATGAAAAGTTTACTTAGATTTTTTGCTTAATGCAAACAAAATATATATTATATAATTTAAAGAAAAAATACTTAAAAGTGGTAAATATTTTTCTAAAATTTAGAAAAACTTTCTATACCTTTCAAGTAAGTCAAATTTCATGAACTAATCAGGAGTAATTCATTTCCTAAAGTTTATTTTTTAATTTAAGACAATATTTACTAGTCCTTAATATAAAATTTTCTTCAGTTTATAACCATATTCCTACTCTTAGTAAATATTTCCTTTAAGTAAGTAAACATTTCCTGAAATGTGAGAAATTTATTGTGTATTTTTATGAACTATTTTTGAGAATATGAACTTTTTATTTTTTACTCATATTAAGTAATTTTTACTAGATTTTTGTAAAAATTTACTTAAACTTAGAAAAAATTACTTAAACTTAGAAATTTTTTTTACTTGAATTTAGGAAAAAAAATTTCTTAATAATAGTACATGTCTTTTTTTGAGTGTGTGATTCTGAAACTTATTTTTAACGATAGGACGCAGCTAATATTTTCTGTTGTTTTTTGTCGACAAAATTAAAAGCACATAAATTATTGTCGCTTAAATAACGACACAGCTGACATTAACATACAGTGAATATCGTTATAAATCTTACAGAATATTTATTATTATTATTATTTTAACCGTGCGGTTATCGTTAAAAAAAAGTTAATGAATCGCTCTACAGGACTTGTTGAATTAAAAAATTGGCGATAAGTTAGCGTTTAGAAATGATTTTGCAAGTGGCCTCCAAGATCGTAAGATTTGTCACTTTGCGATTATTTCTTATGAAGGTACGTGAAGTTACTAGTATATACCGATAAGTCAGCAGCAATTGATGCCTTGATGGCCAACATTAGCCTAATTATTCGTAACATATGGCCAGCAATGCTCGAAAAGCTGACTAAGTATTAGACCTCCAGAATGCGCCATGCCAATAACATGCATGAAACCATTTTCAAATGTTAATGCTATTTGTTGTTGCACACAACTCGATGAAACATTTTTGTATTGTACCTTTGTATTAAAACGGAATTTGTTTAATATTTTTTTATATGGCCCTGGAAACATTCCTTAAGCCTAGAAGAGCTTTTAAATTTGGTAGGAATAAATTATCGACCGGAGGTTTCTCATGAAACCTTGAAAACTTCTAACTATAACACATCCACTAAAAATTAAGTCAGGCTGATGTTTAATTAATTTTTCCAGTATGTAAATTTTTAAATTAAAACCAGCACAGGCAGCTAAATAAAATTCATTTTTCAAACACAAGCACACACACACGCACATCTTTAAGCGTACATGTACCACATTTTTATTGCCAAATGTGCTATTTCGCACATAATTTATATAAAATACTTTAAAATTTATGGTTTGTAATTAAAAAGGTTCAGAAAATTCATACAACCGTATGTATTTATCATGTGAACTTTGAAAAAGATAGAATATGGAAACTAACAAAAAGAACGAAAAAATACACACCAAAACAACGTCTCAGCTCCATACAAAATTCAACATAATGATAAATTTCGTAAGTTTTGAATTCACTACTTCAAATTATTCTGCTAGTTTGAATTGATTGAAACAACTGCTGGGTATTGATTGAACATTGTGGAATAATCATATTGAAAAATACTGATATTTAACATGAGTTAAGAAACTATGGGTCTTATACAAAAAAAACTTAACAAAGCTTTGCAAAGCAATAAGTAAAGTTGTATTCTAAAAAAATTATTACATCAAATTTCTAAAGTAGGTCCCCACGTTTGTTAAAACTACTTTAAGTTGATATTTTTAAAATGTGTATTTTGTACCTCAAATATTTTTGTTAATATAACACATATTGATTCATGTTACATCTGAAAATGAAGCTAAAAGTGTTAGCTCTTAGCTTAGATCTATTATTTCCGTCATGTAATGGAAAACCTCATCAAATTATCCAACTGATTCAAAATACATGGTAAAATCCATAAAAAATATTAAAATAAATACATATTTCTTGATTGAAAATTCATTACAGTGAGCACTAGACAAAAATTGCTGGGTTGGCAACACAGTATATGTAATACTGGAAATAAAGTCCTGCACAAGACCAGTTACAAGAACTTTTAAGACATGAGGACTTTTTCAAATGCTTTACTACAGCGAATCGTTCTAAGGCAAACGGTAAACTTAAACTTTAACTTGATAGTAACAAACCAAAAAAGTTTGTCTTAAGTAGAACAAAAATAAGCAAATTAACTAACATGTGCATAACTAGTAAAGAATAAACGACAATGGTAAGACTGTTGTAAATTAGAGATGATAAACTGGAGCTTTCATTAAAAAAACACCTTTCAGCAAATTGAAATACGATGAATCAAAACAATTCACATATTCCATTTGCAAAAAAAAAGTTTCGTATAGGTATAAGGCAGAAATTTACTTCAAGTGATACCACACACACAGTGAACCAAACACAGAAGAACGCTGATGATGAAGGTTTAGTGGCCTTCGAAAACGGCTAGCTGTTCCGTTCAACTATGTGTTGTTGTCAGAATATTTACAACTAACTTTGATGTTATTTGTTCATTAATAATTATCACATGTAATTTGGCTTAAAAAGCGTTACGAACTTTAGCCCGTTCAAATTATAAATATATTAAACAACACTGTTGGCAAGACATTTGTTTCAGTTGTTGCAGGTGCAGGAGTAAAGAAGAAAATACTTCGTGACTGAAAAATTTGTGATATTTGCTTCTTCGTTTATACAAATGTCATGCATGTACATACGCACATATGTACGTTGTGGGTATGATTTTTTTTCTGCACATATACAAACGCACACATGCGCTTGCTTTAAAAAAACACCCTTAAACACATAATAGCTTACCATATAAATCTTACACACACACTCAAATGTAGCATATGCAAAATAACAAACATACACGACAGAGAACAGAATGAGACTATTCGCATTTGTTAACAATTCATAAATTGCAATGCATTTATTCGACAACAATAACATATGTAATTGCTATGATAGAATTCATTGCGATTTGTTGATTGTTCATACGCACTCTATTATTACAGCGAAATGGAATGAATCAGCATGAAATAATGGATTTTTTTCATATCATTCACTCAGTATTCGCTGACCTTTGTATATCACGTTTAAATGACAAGTTTATTTTAAGTGATTTTAAAGTTTATGAATAAAAAAAAATGCAGTGTGAGGTAGGAAATTTTAGAAAATATAAATACCGATATATACGGTGTTAGAAAAAAAGAAAATACACAGAGTAAAACTTGTAAAATGTAAAATAGATCTAAAATGTATTTCAAATAACTATTTATATAAGATTTGACACAAAATACATTTCAAATCTCTATCCTGTTTTATGAATAATAATGTAAGAGTTCTATACAAGGGCAAAGTACAAAGACTACGTTGTGGTCAATCACAGTAAAAAATATTCGCACGATTCACTAAGTAGTCGTTGCTTTAGACAAGACCAGTGAACATTTATATAAAACAAGCAATGCACGCAATAAAATTCGCCGCATCTCCTTCGATTGTATCATGCGTTGTTTATTTCAAATGTTGTAGATTGACAACAATATGCAGGTTTTTTGTAATTGCATTCCAAACAACAAAATAAAGCATTCAATCTATTTTTTGATACACGCATCAACACAACTTTTTTTGAGTATTTGTTACGAACAAGTAGACTTCGAGACATCGCTTGTTAACACACATATACATGAAAATCAATACATACATCGTGCTTCGCTTATTAAACGACAGCATTTATTATTGGTTTAGTATAATACATGCCACGAGATACATTTAAAAAACAAGACATATTTACATTTGAAGGCTGTTTACGCAGGCCTCTAACTGGTAAGTAAGAAAAAAACTGTTGAAGGTACGAGTAGCAACAAACTAAAATAATATTCATTACGAAGTACTTACATGTGCAATGTAGATACGTACCGAAGTAAAAGTTGAGCGCACATATGTACTTAGATAGAGTGATATAACTTCGTGCTATTTTAAATTCTTAATCTTCGAAAATCTTCAAAGTATCTGTTTTCTTGACCTCAAAAATCCCCCAGTACCTTAAAGTTAAAACCATGTTATTTAAAGAGAAAAAGTTTTTTTTAAGGTAAAGGCAATGAATGCCTACAAGTATTACTACGGATAGATGGTGAAAGAAAAGATAGAGGAAAGCTTAATTTTTTTACAACTTTGCTTTTTTAAACGTTTCTAGTAATACAGCTTTGCAGCGCCTCTGGTGTCAACGAGGCGGATTAAATTTTTCAAGCTCTGTTTAGTAGCCATTTTGTTGGTTATTTTACTTCCCCGATGATTCATTAGGATTGGTATCCCCTGAAGCCGGAGGGTGGCGTTGGCTGAAATAGTTAGCAGGTTGAACTGAAAACCGAAGGTCCTGTTTTAAATAAATTGTTTCTTTAACTTCAAATTAACTTTCTTCTTGTTAACATTCACAATTTCGTTGCTAAATTCTATGGCAAAAGGGAAAAAGTAAAAAGCAAAATATTCTAACTATTTTGTAAGATTTACCAGGGAGTTATAGTGCTTATGTTTTTTTAGACTCATAATCTTATATGGAATAATAGAATAATTAAGCTTATAATTTGCTGTATTTTAAATTGAATGTATTATATTATATAATTTGTATTATTTGTATATAATGTGTAGAACGATATTTCCGAAAAAAGACTGAAAACTGAAGTTTAAAATATAAATGTAATGGTAGGTAGATACAGACTTTGCAACTTGCTTACACAACACGTTTTAAAATACTTTGATACAGACAATGCAATATACAACGCAACCGTCAATGCAACCCTTAAGCATCAAAACATTTTGATATTTTCGAAACTTCGAATGCAACTTCGAACGCAACCATAAACAAGACTATAGACCATGCGACTGACAATGCAATCTGCCTGGTTGCATAAACACGTTGCTAAGTCTGTACCTACCATTAGAGAATAGAGAAATTAATTTGTGAAAATCGACTTGAAAGCTTAAAAGTTCTCTCTTACAAAACAATAAAATATGACTCATGCACTTTTTCCTAATTGTTGCAGAATTAATAACATGCAATTTTTAGACTTGCCAGACATAACTTTTTATATACATATGTATGAATTTGCAATATTTTCAATGTTACCACCAGTAATAGGTACAATATGATAACGTGAATTTGAAACAATCTTAAATAATAATACCTAACTACTCGTAACGAGATTCTTAATTATATATTATCCCCGAAAATCACCAGTGAAAAAAGTGCCTTTCCCCCAAAAAATCCCCTAAGTAGTTTCATGAAATTTGTATCTGCAATCACAAATAAGAAATCCCCTATTTTGGGTCCAAATGCCCAAATCTGAGGGCGGCATTTGCACCAGCTATGTCTAGTTTAACATATCTTGCCTTCCTCTGGAAAAAATACGTTAATTAATAAAATATTTCATTCTATAATACGAATTTACAGGTAGTGACCTTGAAGGTGATTAAAGACATGGACGCTATCCAACACAATCGAAGACGTAACTGTTGCGCAACCGTTGATTGTTTGTCTTACAAACGCATAGTTGAGTAGTTTTGCTCTACTCAACGCTTGAGTAATTACTGCCATTTTTCCCATCGTAAATTTTTTCGTTACCTATAGTCAACATGTCTGCTTAGCCTGAACAGCTGGTCTTATAGAGTTACGTAGTTTCACTATTGGGCTTTTTTTAGCACAAGGCGGCTTGATGTTAAAACATAAGTACTTAAGGCGCAGGTCTCTCAATTTATTGCAGTATTGTGCAAGCACAGAATAAAAAATGGAAAATTCATCGGCTGCTGGCTTCATTAGAAATTCTGTGTTGTCTATACTTTTTGGCTAAACTAATTAATTTAACAAATTTAAGTTATTTTCATTGTTCCTCTTTTATTTCTTTTCAATTGTTTACATTCATCAGCTGTTCATTTTGCAATATATCAATTAAGACGTGTCTAAGAAATACCTGTTGGAGGTAAAAGTTGCCAACAGTTTCACAACAGTTGAGCTCAATGGCTACGTCTAATGAATACGCCCATTGCCTTGCGAGAAATTTCATAAGCTCCATCATACTAAAATTGTATTTTCTCAATAGTCGCACGACTATGTAGGATAGTGAATCACGGCCTTAAGAAAATATTCCTCAACTAAAATATTGTTTAGTAGTTTTTCGTTATTTTTTGCATGATTTCCAAGCCGATTTAGTTGTAAAATTTTTTTCCAATCTGGATCACACGAAATTTCACAGCGTAACGCTCTCACTATCATTTTCTTCCAAAAAAAAAATATAGCAAAATTTAGTTTGACAATTTGACAATATGAACTTTCTATGCAAACAACAGCTATCATTTTCTTTCTGAGAAATTGATTGTGCAGCAATTCCGCTTTCTTTAAAAATTAATCTTCTACGGAAAAATTGCTCTGAAAATATGTAACTTAAGGCAGCTGACTTCTTTTTTTTTTTTTAATTTCTTAATTTAGCACAATGACAACTTTTATCCATCCGTAAGTGAAAATTCCTGAATTATGTATACACAGTGATGAAACTGTTTCAATTGCCGTGCAGACAAATTTTATTTTTATTTACTGAATAATAGTACTGCCTTATTATTTAAGTTACTATTACTTAATTTACTCTCCCTATTATACTCGTACTCTCTGCCCTTTAGTATGCTCGTGTATATTATCACCATCGTAAATTCATCACAAACCGAAATTGTGACAGGGTTTGACAAATTTTTAAAGGTCCTCAAAGGAAATTTGCCGCCTTGCATTTATTAACTTTTTTCTTTATACAAACATACATACATGTTTATATATTTTTTTATTATTGGCCGTGTGCTTTTAGCTGCCGTTTTGGTTTTCACATATAGATATTTTAAAATTCTTTTAAGGGTCGCTGCACTACCGGTTTTTTTGTTTATGCTTTGAATTTTTACATCATACATATTTTTTTATGGAACAAAACGTGCATGTTTTTTTACAGTACCGATGTCCACTTTACTACACTGTGTGTGCATGTCTGCATTTACGTACTCGTATGTACATATTTATGTAAGTGCTAAAGGAGTTCTTTTACTTTTTGTAAATAGTACATTTTACAAGGAAGTCATAAATTGTTATTTTTTAGTTTTTATATTATTATGTTATAATTTTTTCTTATTGCCAGTATTTTTCGGTAGCAAATTCAAACGTGTTTTTTTTATATTGGATTTTCTTTCGGTGCCGGAGTCAATATATATATATTATTAAAATCAGGAAATTAAAAATAAAATAATTGTGTGTAGTGCTCTAGTAACGTGACCATTTTTTTCTTTCTTGTCTTGCTACATAACAAACAACTCAGGTGATGTGCCGTTTTTCCAAGGCAAAATATTGTGGTGTTTAATGTCACCAATGAAACACGAACTAAAAGTAAGTCAAGTGTCACCAGCCTCTTGGCTCAGTTATAAAATTTAAAATAACTTTTTGAAAATTGTTTAATTGCTCTTTAAAATTGAGGGCACTAAATTATTTTAAGTTATTTATTGGTTGTCTTATGCCGTTTGTAACACGTTTTAATAAGTTATATGAGTATTATATATTTATTGAGTTTGAGTTTTTTTTAACAGAAGTAATATTCAAGCAATGAATGCCTAACTTCTTTAGCCTAAGGATAGTGATAGAGAAGACTGGTGTTGAAGAAAGAGGAAATCTTAATTTTTTTACAACTCTGCTTTTTGCAGGTTTTTAATATTGCAGTGTTGCAGCGCCTCTGGTGTCAAAAAGGCGTGTTAAATTTGCTAAATTAATATAATAACCTTCGAGAAAACTAACATAATACATGTAGAGCTGGCGAACAAAACCAGACTAGTCCTATTAACTATTTTTTACACGAGAAGCAAATAACTGAACAACTTAGATTGAGACTAGCAAGGAAAAGTTAGTTTTCTTTATTTTTTTAGGTAGGATCGGACTGGTTTTGGATGAAAATATTTCGTGACATCATACATGTGTACTTAGAGAAACCCCAAAAAAAATCATAAAAAATAATCATGAAGTAAGTAAGTTTTGTTCACCAGCTCCACAAATAGCAACTACACCTAGATCTATTTCTTGAAAAAACAGTATTAGAAAACAATAGACCTCAGTAAGACACTTTTTTTAATTTACCAGTATATGGAACCTAACCAAATATCGGCTAAAACTAACTATGTGATTGTTTTTAAAAGTTAATTTTATTGCAAAAATTTAAAATATTTTACGGCAGTTGCTGAAATTATGACGAACTGATGAGTGCATAAGGCACTTGTAGTTAAATGGATCAGAATAAAAGATAAAATGCAAACCACTGGATTATATCGTTTATCTGTTCAGTGACACACTAACTTACATTTTATTTTTTCTTTTGTCCTCTTATAATATTTACACATTTAAAAATTTAACAAAATAACCCATGAAGAACATCAAAGAAGGGTTTGTTTTTGATAGGATCTTATTATTAGCAGGTTTTGTTGATCGACTGATCATTAAATTACTATTATGTTAATGTGAATATCGGAGGCTAATTAATGGTGCCGGTATCAGCTACTCAAAGTTTAATCGGCATCTTATACAAAATAATACACATAAATAAATGTATTTCTATTGGTGAGCACCACTGGAGTTAAATTAAATACGATAAGAATGGAATGAATGAATTTAAATTGTAAAAGAAACACAGACCACTGCTAACTAAAAGACATATAGTATATTTTGTCCTGTGCTAGTGCACCTCATCTAGACCTGTTGATCATCTGAAGAATCTCAAGATTGACATAAGCTCTGGAATCGGCAGTTCCCAATCTTCCAACATGTACTTCCCTAATTTGTTGTATCTTATGTGGCATAAAGCTTCACACCCCTTCAGAACTTGTTGTAATTTGTCATTATCATTATCACAGGAACCTGCACCGGAAGTTACTCTCAATTCTGGCGGTCTACTCTGTAATTCGAAACAAAAGGAAATTATTTCGAATTGGCATGTTATTGGCATACAAATTCACAGATTCGAAAGAAACTTCTTTCGTTTCGAGTTTCAGAGTAGACCCCCATTGCGTTGATTTCTCGGTGCGGAGGCCAGTGAGCATTCGTAGACTATTTTGACTTAAGAATATGAGAGCCTCAAACCGATTTTTGCATGCGTCACTCCAGCGATATTGAGAGAATTGACTCTAAGAGTTGATGATATATATTTGAAATCATTAACTTGCCTTACTTTCAAAAGGGCTGACGTACAAATTTAAAGACTTTTAAATTGCTCAATGGGTTAAGAACCGATTCATTAACACTTAAACCAGTCTGTGTTGCCTATAGCTGCAGCATAAAACATGCAAACATTAGAATGTTCTGTCTGTATTCTGTAAGAGCTTAAAAATTAAAAATACGAAAACAAAAAACTACAACATAAAGAAAAGAGAAAAGAGAAAAAAACTTAAAATCACCCCCTGCTGTGATGATTTTGACCAATATTTGTTTAACAAGACTAAATACTTTTTGCATCGAACATGTATGGATGAGAAAATGTTTAAGAAAACTCATTGCAGTGTAAAATAATTGCTATGAATACACACTGTCGGACAGAAGACGGACCGATAGGCAGACACCAATATCTCTGGGTATTATTTTTGGGCTGAAAATGTTTATTGAATAAATAAAATATTAAGGAGAGAAATTTTTATTTTTTATCAGAAGATATTTTTAATTTTTTTTTAAACACTTCCTGCAATCGCAGCAACCAGAATAAAGAGAAAATGTTATAAACGAACGATTGAAGCAGAACACTGAATCAATATTTAACAGATATGCTTTGAACGAAAATGACTAAATGGACTTTTGGAGTGGAGAAAACTACAGTATTCTTATGTTAAGCTGTTGTGTATGGAATGACACAACACTTAGCAAACACACAAATAAATTAACAGATAAGATACATAAAGGTGCACAAATATATAGTAAAAAGGAAAAATTCCTTGAGTCAATATAAGCTGATTTTGAGTAATTATGTTCGAAACAACACTCGATTATTTGGTGCGATTTTTCGCGAAGTTATAGCGCCATAACTTAATGATTACCTTTTATTCA